>JASDQU010263991.1:1983-15449 GCA_032191745.1 Picea mariana | reverse complement strand
GCAGTTGTTAATGTTGAGAATTTGAAATTATATGAGCCTCCTTTGATTGATGATCAAGGAGATAATGTTCAAATTCCTTCTATAGATGATTTTTCCCCAAAATATCTTACAAAACTGCATGAAGACACCATCCTTGACAGGAGAATGCGAACTTCAAAAAGAGGAAATGTGGAGTATCTTCAAGTTGGTCTTAAAGGTACAAATCCAAGAAAAGCCAAGTGGATTGAGGTTGGAAGAGTGAGGGAACTATACCCTCATGTTCAGATAGATTGAAACTAGTTTTTTGGAGATCCAAAAGCTTGCCAATGGAGAGGTGTGATCAGGGGATCAAATTTTGATCAAAAAATTGAAGTGCTCGGAATCACTTCAAATCGAATGAGAGCGTAGGTCTCGTCGTTACGAACCCAACGCAACTTGTTTGGGTTCAAACAGATGTCGAGAGCAAGAGATATCTCGTTCTGTTCAAAATGGCAAACATGTAAAAAAGGGTTGTTGACTGTACAGTCCGTACAGTCCATATGGATGCTAACGTGGCAGGCCATATGACATGTGGCAGGCAACTATTTGCATAGTTGGCAGGTGACATGGTTTATTTGCAGTGAATGAAATGGCGACACGTGGCCCAATCAATGGCCACCATGTGTCCCCTATTTATTGGTTTAAAATTTATTTGGAGTCCATCGGAATCGACCCCGTGACCTCCACCTGCATGCAAATCTTTGGCAAATACCACCAACCAATGCGCCACCATAGTGTTTTTAACACTATATGGTGTGCATTACATTTGAACTAAAATAATGTATGTATGGGTGGGGGGTTGGGCTGGGGCCTAACCCTAGCCCGTGGTTATGTGTATTGTAATATGGCCACGGTTTAAACCCTTTTCCCACACATTTAAAACTATAGCCCGTTCACATGTTGAGTTGTAATATGAACACAGGCGCATATGTTTTAACATAGCCCTGTTGTTATGGTCGTGGTCACATGTTTGTTTCCATATGACCATTGAACGCGGGCATGGGTACGCGTTGGTTTGAATTTGGTTCAACAGTTATGGCCTTTAATTTTAAACACACGGTCATATGGGTCATATGATCTTTCCCTTGGCGGTTAGGGGCTAGGTGCGCCCATAACTGTCCTACAGTTTGCACGATTCATGCGGTTGTGCATGGTGCCAAGTTTTTACATTTTAAATTGTGTGTGGGCTAGGTTGAGCCAACAAGGGTGCATTTTGTAGATGCAGAGACAACAAGCTTGAAGGGGGGACTTCCAGGAAGCCTATCTTATTCAATTTTTGGCCAAACGAGGTGCCAAAAAAGCCCAGCTAGGGGTTTTTGGAGGTTCTGAAGCCATTGGAGCAGTCTATTTGGCATTTTGAGCATTGTAAAGCAAATTTTTGAGCACTTTGAGCAAATAATACAAATGATCCATTGGAAGTTGGACCAAGAGATGTAGCCCAAGAGAGGGGTGAACTCCTTTATCATTTGCTGTGTTATGTGTTTTATGTTCACTGATTTTTTTGTTGTTTATATGCATCTTGAATGAGTAAATCCTATTAATTTTGTGTTGCAAAGTTTATCCATTTGCATTTTAACACATAAATTTAACTTGCAAATATATTCAAGAATACAAGTCTTCTTCATTTTTAGATCAATGGTGCACAAACAATGGTGATGATGATCAAATCTCAAAAGAAAATCAATCTATAGAATAGTTTGACGAATACAAACAAATTCCAAAATAAATGGAATAAAGATAGGGGGAGCATCACCTCAGGGGGAGAACCACCTCAGGGGGGGGAAGTGAAATATTCCCTTTTTCATTGTTGTCAAATGGGGAGAGATAAAGAGTAAAACAAAGACAACTCAAAGGACTCGAATTACATAATACATTTCACAAGGGAGGTAAGATTGTTTTGCTAAGATTTCCATCAATAGAAAAGGGGGAGATTGTTGGAAATTTGGTTGCTATTGATGTCAACCTTCACAAATAGGTGAAGTATCATTGATTGATTGGTTTGAGAAGCATTGTCAATATTTGACATATTGTTATGAAGGTGACTAGATTGTCAATCATTGTCAATATTGGACATAATGTTATGAAGGTTGGACATAATGTTATGAAGGTGACTTGAATGTCAGGCATTTCCAATATTGGACATAATGTTATAACAGTGACTTCAATGTCAGTCATTGTCAATCTTGGACATAATGTTATGAAGGTGACTTGAATTTCGAGCATTGTCAATATTGGACATAATGTTACGAAGGTGACATATTGTTATGAAGGTGAATTGAATATCAGTAGAAAGATAATATTGACTAATATATTGTATGAGCTTGATACACTCATCCTATATTGTATAATTTTGAGATTGTGTCATTAATATCTATGCGCAAAACAAGAAACTTTCCAGATAAAAAAGGTAAATGGATAATCCAATATGGATTCATACAAATCAAAAATAAGGAAGTTAATAAGGCAAGGTTCATTAAAAGTGATTCAGAAAATATCAATTGGAGAAGAGTCCAGAGATGAGATAGAATGTCAATGGAGAATTTTTGGTGAGGAAAATTTGACATGGGAATAACTTATGGAAAGTGTTACGTATGAGGGGATTATTCTTGTATGCATAACATTCGATTAATCATAGTGAAAGTGTTCTTTGCTTTAAGGAGAAAAATTTCTATTGTGCACTTTTTGAATCTCGGGCAGAGGAAAGAAAAGGAAAGAAAAAAATAGGGATGAAAAACCAATTATCTTATCTAACAACAGTACTGTAAGCAGATAGCAATTTTAGTGATGTCTTCAAGGAGGGACATCATGACAACTGTGTAACTTGATTGTTATTGATTAACAATACTTGCAGAATAACATTACTGTGGAAAAATTGATCCAAAATTTTATTTCTGAAAAGAAAAGAAATCAATAAAATAAATAAAATAGAAGAAAGAAATAAAACAAAAAAGAAAAATCAAAGTAGTGAAACAAAAAATATAATAGATAGTAATTCCATACAACATTTTAACTTTCAAACTAGTTCCACATAATGTTTCAAGTGGGAACCGTTGGTGCTATAGGAAAATAATCGCTCTTCCAAGTCCTTTAGAAGATAAGAATTTTCTCCCAGGACAAAAGATATTTTAAAAGGACACAACCATAACTTTTGAAACTTTGAATTCCTTCCTCTATCAACATGAGATGAATCCCAAAGAAAGAACTTCTCATTTACTTTAAATCCGATAGCTTTTGCGCTTTTATTGAAATATTTATTTACAATTTGTTGTCTTCTCTTTATGTTCTCCAAGGCAAACCTCCTTTGTTCCTATAAATCCAACAATGCATTTATTCTTTGAGGGATATTATAAGAATTCAATTCTTCAATCTGTAGCATCATCCATAGAGAAGAAATTTCCAGCTCGGTAGGAAAAATGGTTTCTTGACCATAAACAAGATGAAAGGGAGTGCAACCTGTTCTTATCTTGTTAGTAGTGTGATCTTCCCAAAGGGCGTAAGTGAGGAGGGTGTGCCATTGACAAGGCTTATCTTCAATGAGCCTCTCGATAATTTTAACTAGATTTTTTTTAGTAGACTCGGCTTGCCCATTTCCTTAAGGGTAATAAGATGATGAGGTAAAATGTTTAACTCCCAGCTTAGCTAGAAACTGATTCATCTTAGTAGAAGTAAAAGAAGGGCCTTTGTATGTAATAATATCTAAAGGAATGCCAAATATGGAGAAAATATTAGTTTCAAGGAAAGAAATAACCTGCTCATCCTGTGAATGTTTAAGTGGGACAACTTCAGTCCATTTCATAAAGTAATCTATGGCTGTCAAGATGAAAACTTTACTTACTGAAGATGGAGGATTAATAGGACCGATAAATTCCAAACCCCATTTTTAAAAAGGAAAGTTAGGGAGGACAAGTTGAAAAGGCATGACAAAAAGACATTCTTTCCCAACAAATTTTTAGCACTTATCACAAGATCTTGAAAAATTATAAGAATCTTGAAAAATTGAAGGCTAGTAATACCCTTTTCTGATGATTTTAAAATCAATAGTTTTAGCAGAAAAGTGGCCACCCATATGAATAACAAAATCTGAAGATCCATGGGTTTCTTGTAACAATTTTTGTGCTTCCCCATTATTTACACAGTGAAGTAATATACCATCAACAGATCTCCTAAATAAGAAGTCTCCTAAAATGACATATATGGAAGATTCAAGTTGAATCCTTCTCCTTTGATGAGTATTTAAGCTATCTGGAGATATTTGATTTTGCAAATAATACACCAGATTGTTTTACCAAGGATGTTCATCTATAAGAAGGATTTGACTATCAATGTAAAATAGTGTTGATAGAGGGTTATCTTGTTCATCAATTTCTTCACTTTCTTCATCATGTTGAACTAAGTGAAGGGACAAGTTATGTCCCTTAATGGTTTTTGAAGTCATGATGGTTAAATCATGCTCCTAAATCTTGGCAAGCCAATGTGCAAGCTTTCCTGAAAGATAAGTCTATGAGAGAAAAAAATTGACAGCAGGTAAAGGGACTTTTACCAATGTGTCCTTGCCTAAGATAAAGTGGCAAAATATTTCCACATCTTTAACAAGAGAGAAATCATGTTTTTCAATATAAGAATATTTGAATTCATCATATGATAATCCTTGACTCATGTAAGCTATTGGTTTTTTGTTATTTTGTTCGTCACATTGTATGAGAAGCAAATACTACTTCCTCTGTGGAATTAGTGTATATAATAATCTCTTTCTCAAAATCCGGCTTCACCAAAATAGGTGTGGAACTGATTTCCTTCTTAATACTGACGAAATCATTCTCAATGTCTTGAGTCCAAGAAAATGAGCAATCTTTCTTGAGAACATTGTGAATTGGTTTAACCATTACAAGAAAATCAAGAACAAATCTATGGACAAAGTTGATAATTCCCATAAAGTCTTGAATCTCATTTTTGGAAGTGGGAGGAGGCAAGTTTGAAATAGCAGCGATCCTTTCAGGATCTATGCTCATTCCTGAATCAAAGACAATGTTTCCAAGGATCTTACCTTTAGTAACACTGAAAAATAGACTTAGAAGCATTTAAAGAAATGCCAAATTTCTTGCATCGCATGAGAACCTTTCTAATATGAACAAAATGATCCAATCATTTTTTTGAATATATAGTTAAGTCATCAAGATAAATCTGAATAATCTTATCGATTAAATCGCCAAAAGCTATTTTCATAGCTCTTTAGAAAGTGGCACCTGCATTAGATAATCCAAAAGGCATGCATTCATAAGAAAATGTGAACCAACGTGTAATGAAAGTGGTTTTGTATTTATCTATCCTTTTTACCTTGATCTTAATATAACCAGAAAAACCATCAAGTAAGGACATCATCTGTGACTCTGCAACTTGCTACAAAATCATTTCCATATTAGGGAGAGGAAAATGGTATTTTATTCTCTCTCTATTTAATGCACGAAACTCAATTCACAGTCAGATCTGACCCATTGTTTTCCGAAGGGGAACCAAATTGGAAACCCACTCATAATACTTAACACGGAAAATTATCCCAAACTTCAAGAGTTTTTCCAACTCCTTCCTAATACTTGCTTCAAGTGCAGGGTTAATGGGTCTTTGTTTTTTTCGAACCGGTTTTATGTCTTCCTTGATAGGAATGACATATTGTATAAGAGCAGGATCAAAACCACGAAGATCCTCATATGACCAAGAAAAAAATCTTGAAATTCACGAAGTAACTTAGTGAATTTCAACTTTTCTTCATGAATACATTGGGAACCTATCTAAACATTATTTGGGGAATCGGGTGTCCCAATGTTCAAGGAAATGGTTTCACCCACTTTCCTTTTTTACTCCTCTTCTTTATGATTTTATTTGTTTCCTACATCACTCGACGAAAATGAACTTTCTAGAGGAGTCAAGCCCTTTAGAGTTTTGTTGTTTTCCATGCATATAATGTCCTTGGATTTATATGGTTTGCTTTGTATGAAAGCACATATGCATTAGTCACTATGGAAGACCTACCGTGACTCTACATTTTCAAGGATATGGGGACGATGTAAGGATTAAAAAGTACAATCAGGTCTTTGTGTTATAATTTGTCGAGGAGGAGAGGATTCAAAAACAGCTAACATGTCAGCCATTGAATTCAATTCCCTTTTAACATTAGTGATGTTAATAAGTTCGAGATAAGTGCCCAAATAGTTTGGGTGTAGTGTTTCATTAACTTGTTTCTAGGAGAATATATTTTATGTACAAGGTTCACAACAAGCTGAGAGTCCCCAAAAGATGTAAGGTGTCCACAACCCAGATTATAGGCATTTTCAATGCCTAAGAATAATGCGTCAAATTCGGTGATGTTGTTTGTGCAAGCAAACTCTAACCTATAGGAAAAGTTATGAATTTTACCTGTAGCTGAGTACAATATAATGCCAGCTCCATTAACTTCGTTGGAGCATGAGCCATCAAAGTACATATGCCACATTCCATCCTCTAGGTCAATTTGTTTCAGGGTAGTGTTATCCTCATCTACAAATATGGAGTACACTCCTAAGTCCTCCTCGACATATTTTACAATAGGCTGTGGAATGCTTTCTATATACGCTAAAATTCTTCCCTCCCTTGGGACTATGACGTTCTTTCCATTCCGAGGAACGAATAAGTGTGTCCCATCAAGTGAAAGATATCCACCTGTCAAGGCTTTCCAGTCTCTTCCTAAGATGATTGAATAGTTACTCACTAGCATGCTAATTACATGAATATTAGGGGTTGTCCTTATTTCAATATGTGTGCACAATACCAAAGTCACATCTTTAATTTCACCTATGTTCGATTGTTGTAGACTATTATACGAGAGCATGCTTCTGGCATTTCCATTGGTACAAGACAAGCCTATCTCTTCCATAATAATTTTCGACATTACTCTTGGGCCCAAGCCGCCATCAATTAGACAACAATGGGCTATTTTGTCCATAATCTTTACAAAAATGAAAAATGGGGTTTTTTTCACATGGTTTCTAAAATTATTTACACCTACTTTATTTACACTAGAATCCTCTTATTTTACCTCTTTAGAGAGATTGGCTATGATGCAAGCTTTTACTTCCATGAAATTTTTCAGATGCTTTTGTTGCTTAGGGATGAAAACCATGTCCATAAGAGTAGCATCAGTCTTGATATTAGCCAATTGGTTGAAAATGTTGTATTTGGAAGAGGGAAGAGGGGAGAGAGTTCCTTGATTGTCAAGAGTCTTGGTAGCTTGTTCAATAGAAGTTTGTGAATATGAGCTTGGGATAGAAGAAGTACGAGAGGGATCATATTTTCCTTTTGAAGCATACGATTTATTCCTAGTGTTTATGGTCATGAAATCCTATGGTTCTGCGAAATGTAGAACAACAATGGTATTTTCATGCCTTTTTCCAAATATTTTACCTCTGACACTCTTCTTTACCTCACAAGTACATTCCTCGTGATGTTCCTCGCAAAATTTACACCAACTGTGAGGGATGATGTCTTTGGGATGAAAGTTGTTTTCATTGGGATTCCTAAAATATGGTGAACAAGAAGATGAATCCCTAGGAGTAAGTGAAGGAACATTTCCCTTTTGCTCGTATGCTATCATTCGGTTATTCATATATTGTACAATCTTGGGAAGACATTTTCGTTTGTTTAATTGAGTCTCCCTTGGGAAAACTTGTTCTTTCCATCTGTTCTTCATACTCTAGACAAGTATGCGGCGTAGAACCAATATTGTCAATAGATTTATCTTCAAGTCTATGACGATAAGGGGAAGGTAAATCATTATAGTAATGCATAAAAATGTCTTGTCTTCGAGGGTGAATAAGTTTAGGAATTTGATTATACAACTTGGTGAAATGTAGGTTGAAAGACTTGATGGTATCACTGTCTTTGTATGCAATGTTATTGTATTCCCGTAATTGTTAGGTCGAGCTCTTAGAATTCCCATAAGTAGATTTGAACCAGTAAACTAACTCTTCCCAAGTGGAAATAATCTTTGAAGGGAGATCAAAGAAATATTCCTCTCCTTTTCCTTCAAGGGAATTAACAAATAAGTGCATACAAGTATCATTTTCATTAGCTCCTATATTGTGACAGACATTAGAGAATTCCACCAAGTGTTCGATTGTAGTGACTGTATTATTTCTTGAAAATATAGGGATATTCTCCTTGAATTTTGGTAATGATTGAGTGGCAGGTGATAGATTTAAAGGGGGGGATACATTCCATGGGGTAGTAGTAGCATATTCTTCGAATTGAAAAATTCCATACTTCTTTATGACCTTGGTGGGGTTGGTAGTAGATTGGACACGGACTTGATGGCTATAAAAGCTACCAATCACTGACGAGGCTTAAGGTTTAGATTAAGAAGCACCTCCAGTGCCACTAGAGCCACCCATAGATGCCATTTTTTGAATGATGAGTAAGAGTGAGAAAGATGAACTAGTTGAATTTGACAAAGTTCGCCTTAGAGTACCTTGTTGGGTTGAAAAAACAACATTTCTTCTTCCTATTTCAGTGATAGGGGTGATTTCAAGAAATAAACATCTTCTTCTCCTAGATATGTGAGGGTTTAAGGACATGAAAATAAGATCAAAACTTTAGGAAAAAGAAATCTATAGTTGATTCCTAGTCTTCCTTTTCTTGGACTCCCAGCGTTCTTGAACACTTATGTCTTGTTCAATTACTGCCCACGAGCGTTCAAGCTCAACCCAGGTGTTAGTGGTTTCTAAGATGGTATTGAATAAATTTAAATCAATTTTGGTGTTGTCTTTAAGACCGAGCTCAATATTGGGCTGCCTTGTAACAGTTACTATCACGAGGAAAATAAAACATTCAAAGAATAAAAAAAAATAGGAGGAATATTCAATGATAATCACGAATACAATCAACTAGACATATATGGATGATCTCCTCAATATGGTCACCAAATAAATGTTTAGGAAAAGGTATGAATTAGCTTACTCAATCATTTTTGAATCTTGCCTGGCTAGGAAAAGATAGTCAAGAATGCCACCCTATGTTTTATAGCCTAAAAAATATTCTGTCAATTCGTAAGTATTTATTACTAGGATCAAGGCTGATTTATTTATTAAAATAATGTTGTAATATGAAATAAAATTTATATAAGTTTATGAAATAGATACAGATTATAGAAAGTAAACATGGAGATCAAAAATCGAAAAATAACCAAGTATCAATACACAAATGTAAGACATAATAGAAATCTAATTTATTTCATTCTAAGATATCAAAAGTGTTTTTCTCCTTGCAAAACCTTGAGAGGGCATGGACCAGAGTCTGATTTAGAGATCCCCGATGAACACCATACAAAAACACTCTAACAATCAAGTAAAAATGAAAATTATAATCTAGATCAGCTTGTCATAGACTGCTAGCATTTTGAATCTGCAAGATATTCTATAACAGCCATGAAACTTAATTCACAAATAGAGAAGAATACACATAGTATCAAGGATGGATCAACACCTCTAAAATAAACGTCTGAAAATTTTGGTTCAGTATTGAACCTTGTTGTCTACAATAAGACCATGTTGTCAGAAAGAGAATTAGGCTTTGAATAACTCAAGAATGAATGAAAACTGAAACTATCTTATGAAACCAAAAGAGAAAACCTTAGTCTTTCTTTCTCCTTCTATTCTCCTCTTGTTTCTTCCTCTCATTCAACTTTTGTGCTTCCCAAATAATTTTAAGTAGTTCAACTACTTTCTTTAGTTAAGTTAGTTTGACTTAACTAATTTAGTTTATGAGAAATAAATAATAATAATAATAGTGAAGGGTCTTTAATTAATAATAACTAGGTAGATGGGCCCTCTTGTGACTCCCGTTTTTTCTTCTTTTCAAATCATAAAATACAACACAAATGGATAATCATTTTAACACACTCCACCCTTGTAGATCCCTTAAATATCTTTCAAATTAGATATTGAAACATCTCAAATAATTTAAATAATATCCAAAAATATATGAATATCCACATAATCCACAATATCCAAAAAGAGCTTGTTGTCCAAACTTTTTGTAGACCATTAACACGGTCTTTATCAATTCAAATCATAAAAAAACATAAACTAAAATCCATACTTGCCACTCTAAGAGGCAATCTTTATTTTATCACTATTGTCCCCCTTTGATTTCCTGGAAGTAGCATGTGGCTCATTATAACTTTGAGGTTGTATCTCACTGATAACATAGGAACAATCATATTTCAAGTGCATGCGGGAAGACACATATTTTGAGGAATCATTTGATGGAGAAGAAGGGAAGGCAACTACTTTACCTTTATCTTCCACATGGGGGCCATCAATTTTTAGTCTTTTACTAGCATGTGAGGATTGAACAAGAGACTGAACATGGGCAATCTATACATTAGGATTGACAGGTGGTGGAGGAGGTAATGAAAAATTAGGCCATCCACGATGGTGAGAGACAGTGAGGTTGACAATCTCTTGCCATCCATCATTTGTAGAGACTTCTGGTTGCAAGGAAACATGAGGAGGAACATGAATGCCAGGGATGTTATAAGGCTAGAAGGGAGGTCTCTCTAGTAGAGGTTGTACTATTCCTTTCCTGATCCATTTAAAGAGCCCAACTTTGAACAACCGGTTCAATTCATGGGGATCAACATCAAAATGAATGGAAAATATAGGCCTTCTAGGCCCTTTGTTCTAGTTTCCCCTTCCTCTGTTATTTCTTCCATAGCTTTCCCTACTGAAGAAACTCATCACGTATCATCATTTCATCAGTAACTAAGCCCTTACAAAACCATACATGACATTCTACTTACATTAATAAAAAATTGGCTCAAAAATTGACACGAGATACATGCAAACCCATCCATAACAAATCATTTAATAATCTCCAAGTGAGCAAGGTGTGGTAGGGTTCATGGAACATATGGAGGGAGCGTAATGAGTGAAAATTCATATAATGAGAGGGGATAAACACATAAATATTTCTCATCAATTAATTAAATAATTTAACTGTGTAAAATATACCAAAATATCAGATGCCAACCATTGTTGTGTTATCTCTTTTGTCATTTTTACACATACCTTTTAATTTATTTCACAGAACAAGAATGTCATAAAAAATGAAATTGGGATTACGAGGGGGGTATAATGAGAGAAAAGTGGTAAAATGACAGGGAAATACTATGGATATTGTTCAAATAAAAATAAATCAAAACAAACCATCAAACATATCTTTGTTCAAACCTCCAAAGTTCAACAATATTCACTTTTCAAAACCACAATTTAAACTGTTACTTCCTTTACAGATTGCTTGTTGGCTTCCAAAAAATAATTCATATTCCCAGAAATACTCAATTGCAACATCCTTTGCATCTATATAATATTTATATAGCAGTCCTAACAACAACATTGCAATCAATATGATGAACCACAATAACCCTTTGAGCCACAACTATTTATAATTCCAATGCTAAATATTTTTTTAAAACCAATAGAAATAGACACAGTGATTCCAACCATTTGTATCCAATTCTTATTCTTTAAAACCAATAAGAACATGCACAATATTTACCACTACTTGTCCATTATTAGAAACTCTTCAACACAATCAAACTGGGCATTGAAACTCTTAATCAGGACCCAGTTAGTTCACACATAGGTGTCAATCAACATAAGGAATGAACATAATCACATTCAACACTTTGAAACCAAGTTTAAAATAAGTAATTTAGGAACAAACTTCTTCTAGAAATCCCCAACGAGGAACATAACCAAATCATTCCCAATCAACCAAGCACGCTCAATATTCCATTTACCCTTGACTGGAGTAAAATGATATCAAAATTATATTTAGGACTTAAACACAACAAATTGAGTTTAAGAATAGGTGGTTTGATCAGAGGACTAAATCCTCGAAAATCACATATAGATCATGCCTTTCACAATTACCACATACATATAACATGTAACAATACTCTTGACTATGGGGGTTACCAAAATTATAGTCAACCACCTCCATTAGAGAATGGAAAGAAGTGAGTCTCTTTACAACACTATAATGTGAGCATCCGAGCACAACCCATGCCCAACCAAAATCATGTATAATGCTTCCATTTAAATTCTAGGTGATGTTAAACCGAACTGTGCAATGCTTTCTAGGAAATAGTTCTAGTGAGGGAAACGCTATGATAGCTAACAACTCGGGGTTTTTCCATGTCAAGGAAAAAAAACACATTAAAATTTTAATAGTTCAAATTGCGACTCAGAGGATCAAAAAATATCAACCACAGAGATGAAAAAGGAGTCAAAAATATTAAACATGGAGACTAGTTGTAACACCCATGCGCAAAGCTCAGAGCTTGTCAAATCATCGATTTTAACAGAGAAACCAGACCCAAAAACCAATCCATGACTGAGTAGAATTCACTGTCATTTTATCAATAAACCCATTGCAAATATTACCCACATGAAAGAGATCATAACCATTCCTCTTTTAAATACCAACAACCAGAATAATCACCATAAGAAACCACAGACACAACACCAATACACAGTTCAATATCCCATAATAGATTAAGAAACACATAGACCGGGAGCAATCCTGAGCCAAAAATTGATTCAAAGGGAAGAGTAACCATCATGGATGGAAGAGTAAGGAACCCATACCTAGAAAATCCTACGTGAGTAAGAAGCTAGACTGTATGCCTCCTTCACGACCAAACAATGTGGAGCATCAACAATCACCAGAGCCAAGAACCAAAATGAAAGTATGAATAGGGTGACGAGCTTGAGGGGTGTTTGAGTGACGTAAAGTAAATGCACATCGCTTATCCCTCCAAAATCATTCAATTCCAAGTACAAGCCAACCATTTCACGATAGCACTAGGAATTTAATCAACCATATATTCATTTCCATATCCCTTTTGCATAGTGTGTCACCCTTGGTAATGTAAAAAGCTTCAAAATAACAATGTGCTACAACATTACCCCATGAGAATTCAACATATAACATTCAAAAAGGCGCATAACCATAGTAGCAAGGGTTTAGTGTGCTCCTCTTTTGTTAGAATAATACATAACATTAGATTTTGGGTAGAATTATTTAATTCAAAAGAGATCCAATATCTTCCCTTATCAAGACCATTTAAACCAATTAATACCATGTTTAATACAATGTCAAACCAAAACTTATAATAATCCTTTCCTCCACATGGAAACCTTAACATAATCTATGAGTGGTTATCGAAGCCATCTAGTGCCATGCATTAATAAAACAACCATCTCATGTCACCGTAACATTTTAAACCATGATTTGAAACATCGGACTGTAGAAGACTTTGTTGGTACCATCACATAAGAAAACAAAATATAAGCGCAACATATCTATCATAGCGCCACAAGTCTACAAGGGGGTTCCACCTACTAGTTTATTAT
>JASDQU010263990.1:0-15449 GCA_032191745.1 Picea mariana | reverse complement strand
AGCCTTCTTTTGACCAGATTGCCTTAGGGACGTCTCCCTTGGACTTGCCCTCCTAAATAGAAAGAGCTCCCCATCGAGGTGACAGTGGGTGGGGAAGCTCCTGTTACGCCGGTTTCAAGCCCTGACTCAAGCTCTTGGACCTCTCCTTCAAACCGTGCGATAACAGGACCCACGATGCCGTGAGGGCAGACTGCGACAGTCGCTCACGATGATTCTAAGGGGCGTGCAATAAGGCAGAGGCCTTATTCTTTAGAGGCCCTTAGTCTCCCACAAGTTCACCTAGCGGAGTGTTGACTCCAGGGGTTATTGATTTCTACCAAGTCAATCAAGAGGCGAGTGGCACCCTTGGAGCACATGGTGCGTCCTGAAGGGCACGTAGCGCGAGGAAAATGGAAAGAGGCGAGTGGCACCCTTGGAGCACATAGTGCGTCCTGAAGGGCACGTCGCACAAGGGAACAAATGAGGCGAGTGGCGCCCTTGGAGCACCTAGTGCATCCTGAAGGGCACGTCGCGTTGTTGATGATAGAGGAATGAACCTAGATGGCCTTAGGACAAATAACGTGTTAAGTATTTTTAAAAACAATTTCCCTAATTAATTGTCGCCCAGTATGAAAATTTAAGGTCTAAGTCTAAATTACGCTAGTGGTAAAATTTAGTTTACCTTTAAAAAAAATCAATAAATAAATAAATAATAATAATTAAAATAAAAACAACTTAAATAATAATTAGGATCTTTGTAAAATCTTGTAACACGAAGGGAGTAAGAAATTTAAATTATTCATAAAAAAACTCTGTTGGAATTAATTGTTTTATCTTTTTGATGATTTAAAAATATACTAATTAAATGATAAAAGGGAAAAGGGTTAAATTCCACACCTGCCTTTTTGAGTTCTAATTAAAAAGGGGAAAGAGGGAAAATCAAAAATTTTAGGAAACTAGGAAAAGAGGTAACATAAAATGGGAAAAAGGGGAATTTAAGGGAAAAAGCGGAAGGTCAAACTTAGCAAAGCATCTACCAATTAAGAACTTTCTAATTTAAACTGAACTAGCAATTTAATAAAAGGGAAAGTTATTAAAACCTGTAAGAGAATTTGGGGACACCTAGGAGTGATTATAGGAGTAACTCTAGGTGGGTGAGGGAAATAAAGATAATTAATTAATTAAAGAAATTAATTTGTGGAGGAATGAAGGGGATGGGTGACACTTGTACAGAGAAGAATTATTAGGAATTTATTTTTAAAACTTTAATTGAATGAGACTTTAGGAAAGAAGGGAAGTTCGAAACTCTATATAATGAAGGAAGGAGAAGAATGAAGGATCATCTTTTGTTTGCGTAACGTTACGCTGCAGAAATATCCACTTAACTAACTTAACTTGTGGGAGTTGGGATACCCATCTCAGTGAGGAGTGGTAGCTCAGCCTTGCGAGGCGAGCTGGGAGCTAGTCGAATTCTCTAGATGGTGAGTGTGGCCCCTTTGCAGCTCGGGGGGCTAAGGGGGAAGAAGAGTACCCATAGCATTGGCTGGGAGGTACCAGTGAAGTCTCGTCGGTTGGAAAGCGGGAGTTGCACAGAGCGCGCGGATGACACTTGGAGCGGGCGATCAAGCAACGATACGCTCTCTTTATTTGCGTATGACAGATTGAATTAGGACTTCTACTTTTATCTGTGTATTTAATGGAGAAGTAAACTGACTTATTTTTAAAATTTTATGACTGAAACTTTTCTTAGCCTAGCTCGATGATTGTTGACTCCCACGACCTTCGTTTCCCGCATGTCTTGACCACCTCGCTGTGTTGATTGTGACCTTCGTTGCTGTCTAGCCTTTGTCCCTAGCTCACCAGTCCTCGCCTGAGCAGTCGGCCAGGAGCCTAATCTACGGTCGTCGCCTTAGTGTTAAAAGGCCTATGGATCTCAACGCCCTGCTTTTCTGTGCGAGGATGATGAGCGAAGGACGAACCTGTTAGCCGTCTACCCTATTGTTGTCCTTGGCTGATTGTTGGTTTTGCACCTTGATGCGTTGATTACCCCTGCCATTTAATGGTTGATGACAAAGTTTTGTTAACCTCTACCCCTTTTTTTTGGATTATTGACGGTTGCATTTTTTACGTTTATCCCGACGAATTTTCTATGTGGTTTTGTGTACCGGGTTGCCATTCACTCTGCGATTCTACCTCACGTTTTTTTTCACCTCTGGACTGTGGTTTCCTCACGTTTTTACACCTCTGGACTATGGTTTTATCTCCGTATCTTAATATAATTTAGGACGAAATTGGCTCACTTATTTGCCCACTCTATGACAGTTCATAAATTTATTCGAACTGAGTTGAATGTTTAGTACACAGTGAATTCTACAGAGTGTGTGACAGCGCCCTCTTTATAACTAATTATTTTGTATTATCCCCTTCAAACTCGACAACCATTTTGTTGTTAAGACATCGAGAATGTTTATTACTTTGTTACTGTGGTAATATAGTTATTATTGTGCCTTCGATATATTTAAAGCTCCACGGATGTAGATTGGGTTGGGACAGCGATCTGTATTTATATAGTGGACCAACAATTTATTTTGGTATAGCTGAAAGCAATGAAAGCAAATGTGTTTATATTATGAGAGTGAGAATGAAATTTCAATACAGAACGCTTGTAATTATATCTTTCCAGTAATGTTACGGAAAATTTAATTCAGTTTTAAAGACAGTGAAGTCCTGTATATCCTGCTTATATTTGTTGCCATAACACATCACCCGATATTTTACCACTCAGGAACGTTCTAATTTTTAGGAAAGGAATTATTAATTAGAGCCGTCAGCTGCGTTGAATTATAAAGTTAATCCATCTTCAGAGAATGATTTTTATTGGTTTTTGGTCAAGCGATTGTAAAATCCGAAGGCCAACCCCTCCATTGACACTTGCGATCCGTTTGTGACCTTCGGCACACGGTTTCAGGATACCTGCGCGTTATACCTGGAGGGACTACATTTTTTTTTGTTATTTTATGCCTTTAAACATCGACTGAGGTGGCTGATAACACCCACGTTTTTGCCTAAAAGCTATTGTCTAAGTTGTTGATAACGCCCACGTTTTTGCCTTTAAAGCTATTGTCTGAGTTGCCAGATTGCCCACGATTTTGGCTTTTTACTAGATTGCCTGAGCCTGTTGTAAACGCCCTTGATTCTTCCATTTAAATCGTGGCTGAGTTCTTGTTAAGACCATGATTTCAGCTTATTGCTTGGCGTTCCTTTAATCACTCGTGGCCTGAGTTTTTCACTTATGTACATTATCATTTAAATAATGTCTCGTATATTAATTAATTAATCAGATCTAATTACTTATATCTGTTGTGGTATTGAACAATGGTGAATCCACAGTTATGCTATGGAGCTTATCAGGGTATATCAGATTGTAATTATCTGGTTGTGTTGGGTGGCTAGCTAAGTTGTCAGCTTGAGTGATTAACCTTTCAACGTTCTTGTCGGATGCATTCCTTTAATGATGGCCAGTGTTGAATGCCTTTCCTCCTTTAACACCCTTGACAATGAAGAGATGTCTATGACTGTTATGGCTTTATCACTGACTGTGTACGTCCTTGGCCAATAAGAACTTTATTGACATCAACCCCTTTTTTACTTGACTGGAATAGCCACAACCGATTAGATCAGCATCCTTAGATAGCATTAAATTTTTTTGACAGCCTTTAACCATTCAGAACAGTCTGGTCCTCTCATTGTAATCTTGTTTGTACTGATTTATCAATTAAAATGGAACGGTGGTATAGTATTTGTATTGCCATAATAAGCAGGCTCAAAATAAGGCAGTACTGTAATTTTTTATGTTATATATTGATATAGTTGTAATGATTAAATGTTATTTTTATCCTTCAATCAAACACTGTGTTATTATATCCAGTTTTAAATGCCCAGCGTATGACCCGTCGTTTCAGGTGACGATCATTTAGTGGAATGGTCATTATAGCGATTAAATGATATATGTGTAATTATTAGATTGTAATATTCCTCTTGGTTGAATGCCTAGCCTCTGATCATTTAGTGGTATGACTAGTTATGCTGATTAAATGCCTTATAGTAATTTTGTTAAGGTCTTACTTGTCTTTCCAACTACGACTACACTTAAGATTATTTTTGATGGTACGTTGATGACCCAACTACGTTATAGGCAACTCCCTTGACATGTGTTTCTAATGTTTAATTTGAATGTAATCCTAGACCGGTTAGACTGGGTGATTGGTGGGGTCGAGAGATGTCGTGTGGACCAGCGTCACCCCTTGCCTTCGCCCTCTAGTGTCTCATCAACCTGGTGTGGGGAAGGTAGTCTCCCAGTCAGTATTTGATCCCTAGCACGTCGGAGCTTTCTTTAGTCTTGGCCCCTTTTGTTGTGCCCATGGGTTACTATTGCGCCTCTCTTCTGGGAACGGCATGGTTCCTGATGAAGGGATTATGGCGCGCCTTATGGGTTAGCGGCGAATGACATCTTGGTCGGAGTCAGCGACTACCCAGTGAGGGAGGTTAAGTGTCATATGTTGACCTAGCGCAAGGGTCGACGCCTCAGGCGTTGGTTCACGCGCCTCGAGATTTTAGTCTTGTTCATCAACGTCGTTATGGCGGGAAGGGAAGTTGTCCCTTAAGCTTGTAGGCGTGTCTGGTTGCATCGGGCGGTTGGTCGTTACTCCTGGTTTTCTGTGCATGTTGCCCGGTTGCCCTTGTGTCTATGCACGGTGTCGCAGTTGCATACTTACCAAGGGTTACGTGCTTTTGTTCGTTGTCAATGGTGTGGGTAAACTTTTGTCGTCGTCGCCTTCTTGCCTCTTAACTCCTGAAAAAAAAAACAAAAAAAAATTTTGCTTCGCTCATTGTCGTAACGATGGGGTCGCTACATATGGTATCAGAGCGGGTTCAACCCTGCGACTGTGGATCGCCGGGCTTTCCACTGCAGTAAACACGTGAGTATTAACCCTTGCGTTAAGTAAAAACCTTATCGTGTCCTCGTGGAGATCGCGTTTAGAGGGCGCCCCTGAGGGTCCACAACGCGCAATAGCTAGTACCGATAGCACCCTCCTAGATCTCAAGAGATGAGTTCTAGCGTCCATGAGTGTCACGGACGGTGGTGTCGTCGAATCATAGTGGTAGAGCAAGGCGTGTGCTTTACACTTCGTGTTTACGACCTCCAGCATGAAGATCCACAAGGTGGTCTTTCCACTGAAGGGGAGCGCTCTTTTATGGCGGAAGACGCTTCTGCCCCTTTTTGAACCTGGCCATCAACGACGTGTCATGAGAACTGTTCGAGGGACGGTTCTAGGAGAGGTATCTTTTTGAGGAATTCGTTGAGCGTCAGCTCAACGAGTTCAACACCTTGCGACAAAGCAGTCGCACGGTGCCCGAGTGCGAGGCTTGTTTTGGAGTTGTTTCAGTATGCTTCGCATCAAATTGCCCAGAACTTAAGGTCAAGGAGTTCGAGTTTGGCCCTATGTTAGAATTCAGCTCCTACTTCAGGTACCTAGATTACTGGACCGAAGAAGGTGTGTTGGATTGTGGGGTGCCCCATTACCAGCATTCCTACCCAGAAGAAAGGGTCGACGCTTCTGGATCAGCCGGACCCACTTCCGTGGGAGTTTTGGGCCAGGCCCATCGGATTCATGCAGGGGTGCATAACCGCCAGGCAGAGCACCAGTCCACTGTGCTTGAGACAACAGGTATCGTCGCTGACCAGATCTTTAGTATTTTGATAGATCCCGGTGCTACCGAGAGTTTCATTTCTGGTGCAGCGCAAAAAAGGATTAAGGTAAAGGCAGTCGAACAGGACGAGTTTAGCTTCGTAGAGATGGCTTCTGGAGCCAAACAGAAGGTTGGAGGAAAGGTTATGGGCTGTATCCTTAACCTGGGAGAGCTTGTCACAAGGGCCAACCTGTATGTCACGATCTTAGGATCTTATGATGTCGTAATTGGTATGGACTGGTTGGAATCGCATAAGGCGATACTCAACTGTAGGACGAAATGGTTGAGCTTGGTCGATGACGAGGGACAGAGACGTGTGATTGTAGGACGAAACCAAGGAGTTTCCCTGAGGTTCATCTCTTCCTTACAGCTACGGAAGAGCATGCGCAAGGGGTGCAAGCTTTATGTGATCCTTGTGTTAAACAAGAAGGGATTAGCGGGAGGTTTAGAACACCTTCCAGTGGTGAGAGAGTTTGCGGACGTATTTCTGGAGGAGTTACCTAGGATGTCGCCGGAGAGGGATTTGGAGTTTACCATAGACCTAAAACCGGGGACTGAACCGATAGCAAGAACGCCTTATCGGATGTCGACCCCGGAGTTACAAGAGTTGAAAATGCAATTGAAGGAGTTGCTAGACCTGGGACTGATACGTCCTAGTGTGTCACCGTGGGGTGCACCTGTTATTTTCATACGAAAGAAGGATGGGTCGTGGAGGCTCTGCGTTGACTACCGTCAATTGAACAAGGCCACGATCAAGCATCAATATCCATTGCCAAGGATTGATAATCTGTTCGATCAAATGAAGGGCGCGACGATGTTCTCCAAGATCGATTTGCGATCAGGGTATCACCAGTTACGGATCAAGGAGGATGACGTCCCTAAGACCGCCTTAAGACGAGGCTTGGACATTACGAGTTTATTGTTTTACCGTTTGGACTGACAAACGCCCCAAGGGTATATATGAGTTGATAAACGGGGTGTTCCGCGAGTACTTGAACAAGTTCGTCCAAGTATTCATTGACGATATTTTGATCTACTCTCGGACGACGGAGGAGCATGACGAGCACTTACGCTTGATACTACAGTGTCTGCGAGAGCACAAATTGTATGGGAAGTTGTCCAAATGCTCATTTTATCGATCGAAGACTCACTACTTAGGGCATGTCATCTCCAGGCTCCAGCGAAGGCATCGCAGTGGATCCAACAAAGGTCGAGGCTATCATGGAATGGCCTGCGCCGACAAATGTCCCGGAAGTGCATAGCTTCATGGGTTTAGCAGAATACTATCAACGGTTCATCGAGGGGTTTTCGAAGATAGCAAATCCGATCACGGAATTGTAGAAGAAAAACAAGAAGTTCGATGGACCGAGAAATGCGCGAAATCATTTTTTAGGCTCAAGGAGTTGTAGACAATAGCACCGATACTAAAGGTCCATGACAAGGACACAGACTTCTTGGTATGCACTGACGCATCCAAGGAAGGCTTAGGCGGGGTCTTGATGCAAGACGGACGA
This sequence comes from Picea mariana, assembly GCA_032191745.1. Taxonomy (NCBI): domain Eukaryota; kingdom Viridiplantae; phylum Streptophyta; class Pinopsida; order Pinales; family Pinaceae; genus Picea; species Picea mariana. The sequence continues at coordinate 8,205 of JASDQU010263990.1, read as the reverse complement.
GTGATCGCTTACATTTCGAGGAAACTCAAAAGGTATGAGGAGAACTACGCGACGCACGATTTGGAGTTGTTAACCAATCGTATATGCCTTGAAGGTTTGGAGACACTACCTTGTTGGATGAAAATTTGAACTAAAGACTGACCACTGTGGACTACAACACATCTTTACGCAAAGCGACTTGAATGCGCGACAACGGCGTTGATTGGAATTGCTTAGCGAGTACGACTTCGAGAATACTTACATAAAAGGAATAGTGAACCGAGTGGCAGATGCTTGAGCCGGAGATCACGCATCTTTTCGGTGCTGCTTCTTCAGACAATTCTACGTGAAAAGATTCTAATTTTACAGCGTGACGATGACTGGTACAAAGAGGTCGAGGGTTTTATCGGACAAAACACAATGATGGTACCACGACTTGAAGGATTTTCATTTGATAGCGATGGTTTATTAAGGTTTAAAAATCGGATCTACGTATAGCTGAACGACAAGTTGAGGATGTTGATCCTAAGCGAGGCTCATAGAGCAGTTTACATGGCTCACCCGGGAGTCGCGAAGATGAGGGCAGACCTTAAACCCTTATTCTTCTAGAAGGGAATAAAGGCAGATATAGTCAACTATGTGGCCAGATGTCTGGAATGTCACCAGGTAAAGGCGAAACATAGACACCCAGCAGGATTACTACAACCCCATGCTATTCCGGAATCGAAATGGGATGTTATTTCGATGGATTTTATTGTTGGATTGCCACTGACGACAAGGAGACATGACTCGATTTTCGTAGTAGTAGACACTCTCATGAAGAGTGCTCACTTTATTCCTGTGCGTACGGCATATCAGGCACCTGACATAGATAGAGTTTTCATCAGTCAGATTGTGAGGTTGCATGGCATGCCTAAGAGGATTATATCTGATCGAGGATCGGTGTTCACTAGACGATTTTGGACGAGTTTCCAAGAGGCCTTGGGAACCCAACTTAACTTTAGTACTGTGTATCACCTGGAGACTGATGGGCGGACCGAACGAACGAACCAGACCTTGGAGGACATGTTGCGCATATATGTGATGGACCAACAAAAGCGTTGGGAGGAATTCTTGCCATTGGTGGAGTTCGCTTATAAGAACAGTTACCAGAGCACCATTAAGATGGTACCTTTCGAGTTCTTTACGGGCGACCGTGTCGAGCACCTTTGATTTGGGATTGGCTTGCAGATAGGGTCCAGGTGGGACCGGAAGCGATCCAAGAATTGGAAGATTAAATGAAAACTTTAAGACAAAGGATCAAGGAAGCGCAGGATCGACAGAAGAGTTACGATGATGCGCGTCATATCGACCGTAGTTACGTTGTGGCGATCGAGTCTTTTTGCAGTTGAAACCGCATAAGAGTTCGATCTAGTCCATCTAATCGGAAGGATTCCCTCTTCAATATGTCAAAGAGACCCCATAGCCCAAAGTTGGCTTCCATCCGGCATTCTTTCTCCCTCATCTCATATTTTCTCTAAAATCTATTTGGGTTACTAGTTGTTTACTTTATCTTAGATCTATATCAAATTTCAAAATCTTTTTTATCTAAGTTAGTAAGCGAAATTAAAAGTTAGATCTAAATTTCATTTTCATTTTATCATCTTAAGCTAGATCTAGCTCAAGAAACGTCATTTTTAGCAAGTAACTTACTTCGAAATTCTTAGAGGCTAAAAGTTGACTTATTTTAAAGATCTTTTAATTCCATATTTGGCAATTAGAGTGCCTTTAGTTTGTTGTTTAAAAAAAGCAAACAAAGATCCTAAGGAGACAAGATTTCTAGCTTGCTCTTCTTAGTTCCTTTTCCAATTTTTTCACTAGTTTTACTTAGTCATTTTTTGGGTTTTCATACTAAGAACCAAAGACACTTCCAAAGTGTTTTTGGCCATCTTTTGTCATTGTTTGTTTGTTGTTTTTGGTGTTTTTAGGGGCAATGGTGTTTTTGGTGATTGTGTCATTTTCGCAATCTTAGCTTAGATTCAACTTTCACACGTAAACATATGTTAAAATTAATCCCTCCATTCATCACAAAGCACTACAATCATCACATAGATTAGATTTCCGTTTGGCAAGTAATATTTTAATTGCTAGATTAGATTTCCTTTTCTGCAATTTCAATTTGGAGCAAATAAACCCGTCCCCCTCAATGCCTCGCAGGAGGTTGGTCACTGAGGACTTGGTAATTAGAAAAACATTTACTTTCCAGTCTTTTATTTTCTTGTTTAAAATAAACCATCCCCTCTGCTAACGGTGTTGTTCCTGACCCTTCCAGTTGCGAGCTTGTTTCGATCCTCTAGGAGTAAGTTCCATACACATCGGGTTGGTCAATGTGGAGTAGTAATAATAGGACAATCTCAAAAGAGAAAGATTGTTTGGTTCAAAGAACTACCTAGGGGGAGTGTGCAAAGTTTCACTGAATACCTCGGGCTTATTCCCCTCGGTGTTGGACCTCCAGTGCCTCTAGTGGGCTTGTTGGTGAAACCATTGGGTTTCGACAAGTTCTTAGCAAATCTTTGAGCTAAAGTGATAACCTCTCTAGAGGCCAAATTTAGTTTAGCTTGCTTTGCTTTCACAATCTCATTAATCTACTTTCAAAAGACAATCTAATAAAACACGCATTCAACAACTGTCCACGATACTTTTAAGGCACTGATCTCATTTCAAACTCTACAAAGCCATTTGCTTCAAGTACTTTTATTTCTCAAGCACTTGTTATTTATATTGAAGTATTTTCTTATTTACTTGCATCTTGTTATCTTGAGTATCCTTTTTATGCAAGTACTTCATTATGTATATGTGATTGTGGTCGTTGATTGATATATGCTCTTAGAGTCGATTTACTTTACATTTTTTGCAATAAACTCCTAGATTTATTTCTTGTACTTAGATTAGTTCAAGCCATAGATTATTTTCTTTAGGGACCACCCCACTTGGCTTTGCTAGGAGTTGGCCTACACGGAGGAGTTGAGGATTAGGTGACAACACCTTAACTCTAACTTTCCCCCAAGGACACACAAAGTAGATTGAAGATTTCTTCCGCGTTACCCAGGTGTGTATAAAGGCGGCAACAAGTCCCACATCTCAAAGGTATAGTCCTTCCCAGTCAAATGGGGTATGACATGGTCTCTCACCGCAACACAGATAGTCCTCTTGTCCTTGGTGCTCCTCTTCCTGAACTCTGCTACCAGCAAGGGAGCAGTGACAAGAGCAAGAACCATTGGAGCTTTAACTATATCCCATAGTTCAAGATCCTCCAAGACAAATATAATCCTAGTCTTCCAAGGGGACCAATTGTTAGCTCCGGCTAGCCTATCCTCTGCCCTCATCTGAGTCACTGACAGGACTGCCCACTGAAACTCAACCTGATGCTAAACACTGCAAAAGAGTACAACCTCACTCTTGTCAACACAGGTGTGAAAAGACACTATCTACAATTGTCCAAAACAATCCAAAAAACTGCCCACTGTATGCTCTACAAATCAGCAAACTCTTAGCCACCTAAGTTCTGATACCATGTAGATTTTTTAGGAACTAGAAGGCTGCCCAACAGACCTGTCGTGTGACCTCTTGTTGGGATCTAAGTTTAATTTATCAAAGTTGTCATTGCTGATGTTTTAGGACCGCTGTTAGAATAGGTAAGTAAACCAGAAAATTTCTATCTTTTAAAATTCAATTAGATAGAACAGCAAGGATCTGAAATAAATCAAACTTTAAAACAGAAAAGTAATGCAATAGGAGATTTGTACTGTAAGGTGCTAGATAATTAAATCTGAACTTAGGAAATCAAAATCAGAAGATGAACAGCAGTTAGATTTAACCCTTAGATAATTTCTGAGTGAGCACAACACTTCAGATCTGAACAGGAATTAGTTATGTTCATAAACAGTGAATAGATCTAAACAAAAAAAACATTTCTGAGTGAGTGAAGTACTCAGATCTAAACTAGAACAAAATGTAGAAGATAGATCTATATCATGAAGCAATTATCAGCTTTTCAACAATAGTTAACATGCAGAGTAGATAGATCTAGGCGTCAGCAAGAGCAAATATAGATCTGAACTTACCTCTTGATGAACTTACCTCTGAAATGAAGAAGAGCATGACAACTAGGTGAGATAATAATCCATCAAAGTATGCTCAGATAAGCCTTATAAATCTTGGATCTACCTCAAAGGTTAGATCACATACCAAGAGAAGTTAGGACAGCCAAACCACCAAGGGAGAAACTCTCACCAAACACAGCAAAAACCCACACAGCAATTTCAGAGGGCAAAAACCTTACTCAGCAAGGTCTGGAACCAAACCCTCACAACAAAAAACTGGAACCAAACCCTCACACAAAGATCTACCAAAGAAGAGAGGTACGACTGCCAATTCAGTCACTCTTCTAAGGTGTCATGGCCTTTAAGGTCACCGATCTGTCAAGAAAAAGGGGACGGCTGGCTGCAATGATAGCACTAGTAGAAGAAAGGGCGTTGGCTAGTAACAGTAAAGTAGGACAGCAAAATTCAACCCTTTCAATGGAGGACCTAAAACACCCACACAGCAATAGCTTGAAGCAATGACCAGGCGGAAGAATAAAGGAGAGAGGTCGGGCTGCAAGGAGGCTGCACCCTGTCCAAGAAGGTCGTACGCTGTCAAGAGAAGGCTGAGAAACTGTTACAAGGAGGCCGCAGACTTCAAGAGAGCAATCCGCCACACTTAGGAGGAAGAGAAAGAAATGAGTGAGTGAAAGGTAGAGGGGAAGGGTCTTATTTATACTTTAGACTAGGGTTAGGCTAATGAAAGATAATAATAAAATAACATAATTAATTAATATAAATATTAATTAAGTATGTTATATTATTTAATTAATATTTTTCATTTAACCCCTAAAAAAAATACAAAAACCAAAAATAAACTCAAGCTCAAAAACCAAGGGTGAGGGGGTTTAGGTAGGGTTGCTTGGTGGCAATACTTGTCCATATAATTCTCGAGGTGACCTTTTTAACTTTATCATCACTGCATATGGAATACATCCCTCATGTGGTCATGCCTGCCTTCAAAGAGGGTCACACACCAACAACTACCTGATCAAGGACCAGGTTGCCCCAGAACATATCTGGGGTCTTATCCACCAAGGTACAAGACCAAGGATCAACCCATGCCTTAGACATGGGTACCCTGGAATACGTCCAAGGGCCCTAGACATATCTAGGGACTTAACTGCTTGGTCCCAGACCAAGAACCCCAGTCATCTACTGGGGGCTCTCACAAGGGTCTTTTCTACTTGGTCCCAGACCAAGAACCCTAGTCGTCTACTGGGGGCCCTCACAAGGGTCTTTTCTGCTTGGTCATAGACCAAGAACCCCAGTCGTCTATTGGGGGCCCTCACAAGGGTCTTTTCTGCTTGGTCCCAGACCAAGAACCCCAATCGTCTACTGGGGGCCCTCACAAAGGTCTTTTGCCATGGCTCTAACCTAAGTCACATGGTTCGAATTCGAATTCGAGTTCGACGACCTTGAGATTCGACAAAAATTCGAGTGAAAATTTTCATAATAAAATTTGTCATTAAATTCGACATATTATAAAATTTAAAAATATATGTAAGTGTAGGGCGAAGGATTCTATGGCTGCGGCCCGTGGGGAGGAAACTCGTCAAGTAGAGGACTCCGAAAATGGGTCGAGCAAACTCACGGATGAAACTTGTCCAACGAAGGAACCTAGAACTGGGTCGGGCAAACTCACAAAAGAGTATGCAGCTGTACAGAGGGCTGGAGGCAATGAGAATTACAGTCGGTGGTTCGAGCTTGGAATAAATAAAAACCACGGCGTGAAAACCAAGCGAAACAAGCGGCTAGGGCTTAAATAATAAAAAATTTATTTTCCGTGTTGAATTTCGAGGCCGAATTTGAACGAAACCTCGATTTTTTACCCATTTTACTCGTCGTGAAGTTCGAATTCGAGCTTGATTTCAGGTTTGGCTTGAGATTTGCCCAATCTGGGTCGAATAAATTCGAATTGCCTGCAGATTCGACGAATTTCGAATTTCTAAGGAAAAAATCGGCGAATGCGGTGAATTAGGCTCTAACTGCTTGGTCCCAGACCAAGAACCCCAGGTGTGTACTGGGGGCCCTAGTCCACAACTAGGGTCTTAAGTCATCCTCCAGGGAGAATGGCTCTTACAGCTGCATTAAATTCAACAACCACAAACAGGTCTAAAATTTTTGCCAAGAAAACTCCATGTGGAAGATCAAGATCCCCCTGGGTCTAGGCCTACCAGGGTGTCTCCAAAGGCAATGTCCTTCTTTCTTCCTGGTGCAAATCTCTAATGTCTTCTTGCCCCTGGCTGGGGTTACAAAATCCATCTGTGGGGTTTCAGCCCCATGAAAGTCCGAGCTAATCATTCCCCCATGTGTACCTATCCATCGGGCAAAGTCCTGCAGCAACAACAAGTACGCCCTCCAGGGGTTCATAAGTCACAGGGATCATAACATATAAATCACATCCAATAATTAAATTACCCAAACATGTGCATCAAACCCCCCTTTACCCAGACAAATGCTCAAAGACGTTATGCAATTTAACAAGTCAGGTTTGGAGAAGGTCTCAGGGTGTCCTATTGGGCTAATCCTCCTTAAGTTTGGGGTGTTTCCCAGGTGAGAACCAATCTAGGTCATGTAAATATATGAGGTGACGTGGGGTAAGTGTTTGGGCATGGGGTGCAGTGATAACAGGGAAATGTTAATCTTACTTGTGGGTGCCTTTGTAGAGGGTGAGTTGCACCTTGTCATAGATGTCATTGTTTCCTATTCATTGTCTTTTATGCTTCATGGGAAGAGTTGAGGGACACTGTCATGGCTTGGTGACCAGAGGTGACAGCATTATCCACAAGCATTTCACGTAGATGAGAAGGTTGGCTCGTGATAAGACCCCCTTTCTTTTGGCTATGCCACCAAGAGCCACTACCCTGATTTGGTGACCAGATAGATGGTAGTGTCATACCACTACATGCCCATGGTCATAATAGGTCGGCTCGTGATTAGACCTCCTATCCACCAACTAATACCTTGAGTGTTTATTTATCTTATAGGTTCCCTTTTCTTACTAAGAAGCTTTTTACTACTTTCTCGGGAATCCCTGGGCGAAGCATCTCAGAGGTTTCATCTTTGGCTTTTAACTCTTGCCAGCTACTTCTACCCTCTCGGCCGTGTTATCGCACAGTTTGTAGTTAAGGTAAAAAACAGAAGAAAAGAGGTCACCTCAATGGGATAGCTCTTTCTGTTTAGGGAGGTAAGGCCCAGGGGAGACGTCCCCGGTGACCTGGGCTTTTGAGAAGGCAAAAGGCTTAAGAAGGCTAAGTGATGATATTCCCCCTCACAAGTCACCACCTGATCACAAAGTCCAGCTTAATAGCCAATAAAGATAACCGGAAGTAGTAACCAAGAAGTGTACCTGCCCAAGACAAAGCAACCAAGAAACTATACATGTGCAAGATTACTTGTTGGTTAGTACTTCATATAATCAATGACTTTCTGATAATAAGCAATTGAGCAAATAATATTGACGAAGTAAATCAATGTTTGTACAATAGCAATGATCACAATATCACTTCTCAATAAATGCTAAAGAAACTTTGGCATTCAATGTAACAATATCAACACTTTGGAAACAATGCCTTAACCAATCATTCACTTGCTTTAAAAGGTAAAACGAATGATGCATAAGGGTGTATATAGCATAGAAAGGTGACGGCAGCAATAGGATTAGTAAAATTAGTCTAGGCTAGGGTTAGTAAGAGTTAAAGATTGTTCAAAGTTTAGACCAGTGCGCTACTAGGGCATATGGAGTCAAAAGAGGCCGCAAAGGTTGAAGGACTAAATGATAATGAAAGACCTAAGACAAAAGGGTTAAATGTTGAGGTGTTGCTATGGCAAGGCCTCAACAATGAAACCCAAGGGGAGAAAGGCTCACTAAGGTGTAGAAACCCTAGGCCTTAGTGCTTTCTCCTCCTTCTTTAACTTATTGGCAAAATGAAATCGGCTAGCTTGAGCAAGATTTTATAGGGCTAAAGACAAGAGAGTTAGAAGGTGAAGTGTTGCTATAGCAAGGCTTCATCAAACAAACCCTAGGGGAAAACGGCTCATCAAAGTGTAGAAACCCTAGGCCTTGATGCGTTTTCCTCCTTCTTAGCTCAATAACAAGGAA
>JASDQU010263989.1:5099-15449 GCA_032191745.1 Picea mariana | reverse complement strand
TTACAGATACAAAGTTATGATTATTTCAAGTTAGGGTTGTTGACTAATCCAAAACTAGTCTTGTGAGACTAAAGAAACGTTTGATGAAAATGCTAGTCTCTTGTTGTTAAAGCTAAGGAAGGTTTGTAGGTATGTGATCATATACACCAGGTCTATTACAGAGTTACAAATCATATTTAGATAATGAAATTGATGAGGGCTTTTGGTTGAGGTACAAGTTGGATATATGGTTGAAACAAGTAGTTGATGAGTTGGCACATACATGAAGTGTATAGTTGATGATATTGATACATATTTATGAGTCATAGTTGATGAGTACTTGACACATGATTGGTACATACTTGGTACATGGTTGGTTGCACTTGTTTATGGTACAGGTTGATTACAGATTGTTTGGTACAGGTTGGTGCATGGTTGATGCACTTGTTTATGGTACAGGTTGAGGTACAGGTTGATACATGGTTGATGCATGGTTCAGGTTTATTGGTACATGTTTACAGTGGTATATCTCACAGTGATAGTGTGATAGTGGTTCCATCATTCTACTTCTACTTCAGGGCGGTTGTATGGGGCAAGGACAGGTGGTTGTAGCCACCTTCCGGTTGTAGCCGGAGAACATAGGGGGTTGTAGCCTCCTTCTGGTTGTAGCCAGAGAATTGGAGAGTTGGAGTTTCCCTCAAGTTATAGCCTGAGAAACTAGGGGGTTGGAGTCTCCTTCCAGCTGGAAAACAAAGGAAGTTGGTGCTTCCAATGAATGTAATTCTTCAAGACATATAAGAAAAAACATTCTGTGGTTTTCTCCCGATTTGGGTTTCCACATAAAACATTGGTGTACTGTGTATGTGTGTGATTGTTCATTTCTTATTGTTCATTATTGGATAATAATTCTACATTGATATAACACTTGCATTATTTGGAGAAAAAATATTATAATTACACTATTATTGATTCACCCCCCCTCTCAGTAATCCAACAATTGGTATCAAAGCAGGTTTCTTCAGAAATCAGTTTAACCACTGAAAGGTAGATCATGGAGAGTACCAACTTGTATAAAAATGGAATACCACAGTTTGATGGACAGAAGTATGTTTTTTGGAGCATAAGGATGAAGATATATATATATAGGCACAGGGATTTCAAGTTTGATAATCAATTGTAGATGGATACACAGCACCAGCAGTTCCACCAACAAATGACAAAGCAGTGAAACTCGGTGAGAATATTTCCAAAGCCAAAAATGCACTTTTGAATGGTCTCGGTGATACGGTATTCACCAAAGTTGCACATTGTAAATCAGTTAAAGAGATTTGGGCAAGCTTCGAAATATTTATGAAGGAGATACAAAAGTCAAAGCAACAAAGCTTCAAACTTACAAAGGTCAGTTCGAACAACTAAAAATGAAGGAAGATGAGAATATCGCAGCCTACTTTTTACGAGTTGATGAAACAGTGAATGCAATCATAGGATTGGAAGAAGAAATCGAAGAATCTGTAATTGTTCAAAAGGTACTAAGATCTCTTCCTATGCGATTTAACCCTAAGATATTAGCATTAGAAGAAAGATCGGATCTAAACTCAATAAGCATGGACAAACTGCATGGAATCTTCACAGCATACGAAATGAGAACTGAACAGGAAAATACAGATGTAAAATAAACAGCCTTCAAAGCATCCAAAATATCAAATCAAAATAAAAAAGAACAATATAGCAGCACCAGTGACGACTCGGAAGATGATGAAGAAGTGGCCAACTTCATCAAAAGAGTGAACAAGGGAACTGGCGGTAGGTATAAAGGTACGATTCATTTAATTTGTTTTAATTGTGATGGTATTGGTCATTTTACTAACAAATGTCCTCATAAGAAAAAAAGAAATGATGAAGGTTACTCAAAAGAGAAACACGCATATAAAGGCAAAAGAACTACAAAGAAATTTTTTAGAAAAAACTTATGCACCAAAGAAGACATCTCATCATCAGATGAAGATGAATTCAGTGATAGTGAGACATGAAGAGTTCTATTCATGGCAGTAAAAGACTCTGACAGAGAAGACTCTGAAAAAGAATGTGAAGAAGCCGAAGAAGAATGTGAAGAAGTCGAAGAAGAAATTGAAAAGGTAGAAGTTGACTTTCGAGAAGAATTAATGTGTGCCATAGAAGTTATCAGAAAAGAAAAGAAGAAGAACAAAAAACTACAAGAAAAACTAGAAAAAAAAGAAGACAATCAAGAACTAGAATAAATGATCACAAAATTGAAGGTTCAAATAGAAGAAGATAAAAGAATTAAAGAAGCACTCAAAGAACAACTAGAAGAAAATGATAGGATCATTGGAAACTTGGAAGCGGAGATTGTCACATTAAGAAAGGATATTCAAAAGAAAAATATGCAGAATAGCTCAAAAGTTTTGGATGACATTATCAGCAGTCAAAAATCTCATTTTGACAAGACCGAACTTGAATACAATCAGACAAAAAAGGGGATCAAGCTCCAAAACAACAGAGCAAGAAACATATCCAAAAAACTATGCAGAAACAATCAAAGGGGATAGGAATATATACAAGGAAGATTACAGGGACACTCCTCCACCGAGAAGATTCAAATTTCAGAATCAACAACTGACAGATAGGCCTCAAAAAGAAAAAGGATTTACAAGAGCACCTCCTTTCAGAAGATCCTCAACTCCCAGGTATCAAACTATATTTTTCGGCTTATGTTATGCATGTAATAATTTTGGACATAAAGCTGTGAATTGCAGAGCTAACAATAGGAACAATAACTACTTTGAAAGTAATACACAAAGGGGTTATCCAAGAAAGCCTAGTGAAACACAAAGAAGAAGTTACAACAGGTTTGAATCTTTGAGCACTGAAGTTGAATGTTACAAATATATCAATTTTGGACATATGGTCAAAGATTGCAAAATGACAGTCCTTCCTAAAGAACCGCAACAGAATAACAACAATCACGGACATGAACCTCAGAAAAGAACATGGATAAGAAAGCAGGATCAGCATAACAATAAAGAATTCACACTCGCTCTACAAGCTAAACAGAAGAAACGTGGTTGGTATGTTGACAGTGGATGTTCAAAACACATGACAGGTGATAGAGACAAGTTTCTTACATTACGAAAGGAAAGAGATGGATCAGTCTCCTTCGGAAATGATGATTCATCCAAATTCATTGGAAAAGGCACAGTATGAATTGGGAACAAGAATGAAAAGGCAGAAAATGTTCTACTAGTAGAAGATATGAAACATAATCTTCTAAATGTGAGTCAAATGTGTGACCAAGGTCATAAAGTTACTTTCGATTCACAAAAGTGTGAGATAAGAAAAGAAGGTTCAAGGAAATTGGTCGCTACAGCTACAAGAACTTCAAACAACATATATGTGTTAAGAGAAATTGGAAATGAAAAGTGTTGTCTAGAAAAGGAAGATGAAAGTTGGTTATGGCACAGAAGAATGGGTCATATACATTTTGATAACCTTGTCAAAGTCAGCAAAAGAGAAGCAGTCAGAGAAATGCCCCAGATCACGAAACCAACCAACACTTTATGCAAGCATTGTCAACAAGGAAAGCAAACAAAGACCAGGTTCAAATCAAAGGAATATTCAACGACAAGACCACTGAAAATTGTGCATACTGATCTAGTTGGACCAACTAAAACCAAGGGATTAAAAGGTGAGAAATATTTTATGTTATTAGTTGATGATTATACAAGAATGATTGTAGTTTTCTTTCTTAAGAATAAGTCAGAAGCTTTTGAAAACTTCAAGATCTACAAGGAAATGGTTGAAAATGAAATGGATTCAAAAATCAAATCCTTGAGAGCTGATAATGGAGGAGAATTCACCTCAAAAGAATTTATGGACTACTGCAGCAATCATGGAATAAAAAGACAATTCTTCGTTGCTAGGACACCTCAACAGAATGGAGTTGTTGAAAGAAAGAACATGACAGTATAGAAAATGGCTCGAACAATGATAATGGATTCAAAATTGACAAATATTTTTTGGACACAGGCAGTGCATACAGCGGTTCATATTCAAAACAAAGTAATGCTAAGAAAAACACTGACAAAACCCCTTTTGAACTATGGAAAGGAAGACCAACAAATGTAAAGTATTTCAGAGTTTTTGGAAGCAAATGCTATATCAAAAAAGAAGATGGCGGAATGGGAAAGTTTGACTCTCGCATGGACAAATGAGTATTTGTTGGTTACTCAAGTATAAGAAAAGCATACAAGTGTTACAATCTAAGATTAAATAAAGTTGTGGAAAGCATCAACGTGACAATCGATGAAATGGGCAGACCAGAATTAAAGGAAGAAGAAAATAAATCAATGAAACAACCCTTAGAAAAAGAAGCAGAAAATGAAAAAGAAGTAGAAGAGGAAGATGAAGAGAATCCTACAAAAGCAGAAGATCAAGTTCAGGAAGTGTCTCCAGAGACACCTTGCAGACGAGTACAGAAGAATCATCCTTCAGATCAGATTATTGGAAACAAAGATGCAGGAGTTGAGACTAGAAGAAAAATCCGTTCACCAAAACAAACTCACCTAGCACTCTTATCTACAATTGAACCAAATTGTTTTGAAGAAGCCAACAATGATGAATTTTGGAAAAAGGCCATGGATGAAGAATTTGATCAAATAGAGAAAAATGACACTTAGGAACTGGTTCCAAGACCAAAGAATAAAAATATGATCGGCACAAAGTGGGTCTTCAGGAATAAATTGAATGAAGATGGACAGGTTACAAGGAACAAGGCTAGATTGGTATGTAAAGGATATGCACATGTTGAAGGAATCGACTTTGAAGAGACATTTGCCCCAGTTGTTAGAATGGAAGCAATTTGTTTGCTTTTAGCTTATGCATGCTCAAAAAATATTAAAATGTATCAGATGGACGTAAAATCAGCTTTTCTGAATGGGAAACTTGAAGAAGAAGTCTACATTGAACAACCAGAAGGATTTCAGTTGTCAGAGAATGCAGACTATGTGTGCAAATTAAAGAAGGTCTTGTATGGTCTAAAACAGGCTCCTAGAGCATGTTACTCTAGACTGGATAAATATCTACATCAAGCAGGATTCAAAAAAGAAGTGCAGACAACAACTTCTACATCAAGGTAAGTCAACGTAATATTTTATTAGTTGAAGTTTATGTTGATATTATTTTTGGTAGTGATGATGACAGGTTAAGCCAGAAATTTGCAAAAGATATGCAGAATGAATTTGAAATGTCGTTACTTGGAGAACTATATTTCTTTTTGGGACTTCAGATACGTCAAAGCAACCAAGGAATTTGTATTTCTCAAACCAAGTATATCAGAAAAATGCTAAAGAGGTTCGAAATGGAAGAGTGCAAACCAGTTATGACTCCCATGCAAACCAGTTGCAAGTTGAGCAAAGATGATGATTCGAAGTTTACAGATCAGAAGTAATACAGGTCAATGATTGGCAGCCTACTATTTGTGACAGCATCCAGACCAGGTGTAATGCAGGTAGTTGGACAGGTGGCACTATTTCAAGCAGCACTAAAGGAATCACACGTATTAGCAGTGAAGAGGATTTTTAGATATCTCAAAGGAATAGAAGAGTTTGGATTATGGTATCCAAAAGGAAAGGATCTATCACTTATTGCCTACACATATGCAAATTGGACAGGTTGTATTGATGAATGACGAAGCACAAGTGGAGCAGCGTTCTACTTGGGTGAGTGTTTAGTATCATGGATAAGCAAGAAACAAACATCAGTATCTTTATCTACAGTCGAGGCAGAGTATATTGCAGCAGCATCATGTTGTACACGGGTTTTTTGGATGAAACAAACTCTGACAGATATACAGGTTGAGTATGATGAGCTCATTCCAATATATTGTGATAATACAAGTGCCATCAGTATCTCAAATAACCCGGTGATGCACTCCAAGACGAAGTACATTCCAATAAAGTATCACTTTCTACGGGAGCAGGTTGTAGAAAAGAACATTGAAGTTGAGTATGTGGGTACAAAAGAACAAGTGGCAGACATCTTTACAAAACCACTTCCACGGGAAGCCTTTGAATATCTTCGCCAGAAACTTGGAGTTATTTCTACTCCCAAATGAATTATTTTTTATTGCTCATCTTATATGTCTTAGATCCATGAGCATTCACCTACGACTGCACTGACCTTCCCAAGTAATGACTCATGGCAAGTCAATGTTCCTTTCTTTCAAGATACTAGTTTATTTCCTCAATCTAGCTTGGGGAAGGGATCCTCCCTTATAGAAGGCCTTATTGAATGGGTTCCATATGTATAGCATTCTAGTCTACCTATACTTAACAGCTAGGGAGGTGTTACCTTATATTGTATCAAATCCTTGAGGAAAGAAATAAAGGGCCTAGACCTTAATGCCAAGAACAAACATATGACAACTACCACTTGCTTCATGGGCTTGAGGTTGGGACTTACCAGACCTATTTTTCTTCACACAATAAAAGCCACTCTTCTAACTAATTTTCTTTCACTATACTTTCTCTCTCAATATAAAAAGAGAAAAAAAAATATCATATTATAATATGATATGTTATAAATATCAATTGAAATATATAGTGTGGAAACACCCACTAGCAGTAATTTTCTATATCCATAGAGTGAGATGCATTTGGAACCTCGTTTTATTTTCTTTTCTTTCATTAGTCCCAACAAGTGCCCTTTGGTTCACTTCATATGAAGTAGTAGTTAACCTACCATTCTCCTACCAATAGTCCCCTTACCTGGGGAATATCCCCCATCTCCTTTCGATTACTTTTTCCCCAGTAAGGGGGGGGTAAGTGAATAGTAGTCCATTTACCTATTATAGTAGTATAGGGGTAAGGGCAATAGTCCCCCTACCTTCCCCTACTAGTAAGGGGAGAAAAATGGGGTAAAGGGTAGGCCAACATAGGTGTAGGGCATAATAATCCCCTCTCTTTTTATTTCTTGTGATGTAACTTGCTACTCATTCTCTAATGTCTTATATAGTGTGAATGATCACGTGAGTTGCTCACTCCAAACAAAGCCTTTTATGGGCCTCCCAAAACCCCCCTTTAATATAGTAGAAGAATCACATTGAGAAATAAAGACTTTCTACCACTGTTGCTCTGTTGGATGCACCAGAAAGCGTGATTTTATTCAATTACTAGTGAACTATGGTTATGTCCCAGTATTTTCTATCCTCCTTGGCCCAAAAAGCAATGGTTAAGGCATATATGGAGTTATGTTTCTCTCAAGCTTTGTGCACTTATATCCCTCATTGGTTATCAAAACTATTTATATGTAACACCTACCTTGAGGTAGCATGCTTCAATAGGTGGAACATATTTGGGGTTTACTTTGTTACTTAAGAAATGTGCAAATCATACACTAGTTATTTATAATCTTAGGAAAGGTCAAGTATGGAGCAAGAAATATGCATTTCATCCATTTTTCATTTTCTTTCTAGAATCACATTCCCTGACATTTTTTCTCTTCACTAGAGATGAAGAATAAGTAAGCTAGGAAACATAATAGAAAGTATGTAACAAGCATAATTAGTCCATATTATAAATTCTAAACTATTCGTTAACTTTATAACATCTTTGGACATTTCACTAACTTTATAACATCTTTATAACTTCATTAACTATTCATGTTATATGTTACTTCTTGAATTTTGTTTTTTGGACATTCTTTTAACTCTTCCTCTTTTTGATAGATTCTACTATGAATCTTATGTTTTACCTATGTGGTATTGTGATGTTTTGATGAATATATCAATCTTCAGTAAGATCAAATTGTAGTATTCAATAATATATCACTTGCGCTCTCTCTCATATAGGGAGAGAGAAAGAAATTGGTCCACAATTAAATCCAATTATATGTTTTTTACAATTAATTAGATCAACTTGTAGATTCATTTTAATGTGTAAAATCTATATGATTGATTATTTTTATATTTACAGAAATATTTCATTCCCATAACTTTGTTAATTCTTTTTAACATAACAAGTTTACAATGGTTATTAGACTTGCCCTAACAAATTATCTATTCCCTCTTTTTCAAGTGAATGTCAATACTCAATATGAAGTATCTTCGTAAATCATAATATGCAAACATTTTTTTATTCAACAAGTCCCAAATGACTAGGCTGAATGAAATTCTGATTAAGTATCCATATATTCTAATAATTTTATAATCTATTATCTCAATATTTTTTTGTTAGAACATTTATATTCCCTTGATGTATAAATTAAAAAATCAATTATCTTAAATTTATCAATATTTTTGAATTCTATAAGGTATTTTTATTAATGAAAAATATCCATACCCTTCATAATATATAATTAAATTAACTTTATCAAAAGAAGAAAAATTAATTCACATAATTGAGATTCACCTTAAATGCCCATGTGTATGAGCTTTCTCAAACAAATAAAGTTACTTCATCTAACTGGACACTTCAAATGCCCATTTGTATCATTGAATGTCTTCACAATATTTTTAAAATGGCTTCTCTTTTAATGTCTAGAACAACTTTCTTGCTTTGTTGGGCTTTTCAAAATTCTCTTTTATTACTTTCTTGCTTTGTTGGGCTTTTCAAAATTCTCTTTTATTACTTTCTTGCTTTGTGGGCTTTTCAAAATTCTCTTTTATTACTTTCTTGCTTTGTTGGGGTTTTCAACACAGTGATATCAAAATACAGTGGCACACAAATGGAGGAAGAGAGGCCCTGACCTCCTCTAGCCTATGCAAGTCCTTACTCCAACCAAGATTTTTCGAGGGTAAGGACACCATGCTTGTAGCATGTATGTGAAGGCTACATATGGTCAAGAGGAGAGGAGAGTCCATGTGCCTCCAGTGAATTACATCACTACTCTATGCAATTTTGGCATGTGTTGGTGATACTATAATTCAAATTTTTTAGTATAATATGTTCGATTTATTACAAGTTACGATATCGAAAACATGAGCTCCATAAACATTGAACGATATTATTATTGAACGGTACAAATACTACACTAAGGGTCCTCACTTTTATAAAAAGATCGAGAGACCAAAACCATGACCTTAGGAGACAAAAACCCTAATCATTTAACCTAAAGTTACTAAAGAGACTTTATTTCATGAGTAAGCTTTATATCTCTAATACCTCCCCATAAGGCGTACATTGTTGAAAGATAACAAACTGAAATCAAATACATATATTGAATACTAATCATCAGTGACACCCTTTAGAAGCTTCTTCTTTGAACATGGTTCCTAGACCAGTTTGAGCTCCATCAAGCTGCCTCATAACCCTTGTAAGGATGTAGTTGTTGAGTTGAATTCTCGAGTTCCTGGATTCCACCTCCCCGAACTCTCGAATCACGAATCTCCCGAAGTCAATAACTGGACATTAATCCACATGCATGTCATGTAACCTCACTGGTAAACTACAATCCACATGCATGTCTCTCCAACCAATGAGGGATCTTTACCTAAATCCACAACTCCTTAACTAACTAGGCAACAATTCATTTTGAATTGTTAACTAATCCCTTCCTCTCTTCAAAGCATGGGATTCCTAAAATGCATAAAATCTTCTTTCTTCAATAGTTTCTTCACCACTGTCAACATCTGGTGGATCTCCAATCATGGCTACACTAGCTATATGTTGTCTATCTTTGACCCTTCCCTTAAGAACGTTGTTAACTTGTTGTCTACAATTCCAAGTTGTATGACCCAACTTCTTGCAATAGTGACATAATATTTCCTCTTTGTCTCATGTTGATCTATTGCGGTTGTTTCTTGCATAGAATGCAAGTTTCAATCGGTTGTCACCTTTAGTGGTTCTCTTTTCTTTGCTTGCAATCATTTCGTCCAAACTTTGTGAAGGTAGTTGACTCGGGGTAAAGATAGCACTATTGTATTTAGGTGGCAAACTATTCAAGAGAATAGCCTTAGCATCCTCCGCGTCATCATTTTCCTTGACTTCTGCAAGTTGTCTAATATATCTTCAAGTTAAATTACTGTAATATCAAGGAAAATTTCACATTCATTGCTTGTGCCCCAATAACTTGTTGAGATTTTCCCATGTCTCCTTGGATGATTTGTCCAGATTTACGTCATGTAGCTCTGAATCTGAGATGGCAAGGCCAATAATGGCTTTTTCCTTATCATCTCTACTTGATCCAGAATATTTTGAGAACGACATGAGCGTAGAAATATAACCGAGATATAACAATGAAATACACAAAAAAATATAGAAGAGAACACAGAAATACAGTGAAACTCAACTTCTATTACTGAATAAGATAAAAAAACATTGTAGAACACAAACTGGAAAAATGGGGTAGCTTATCTCT
>JASDQU010263987.1:3741-15449 GCA_032191745.1 Picea mariana | reverse complement strand
CAAAATGAGCAGCATGATATAAATAACATATTGAATAACATACAAAACATAGTAAAATAATGAACCATCATAACGATAATGAACATGCCATAATAATGAACATAAATACCTCTCAAGTAATGTTGTTTCCCCAACTCTGTATGTCCAAGCTGAAGCTGAAACTCTGCCCAAGCTGCTCTTCCCAAAACTGAATCTTTTCCTCCCAGCCAGCTAGGAACATAGCCTCTCCGGCTCCCTAGCTCTAGGATTCCATAAGGATTCCTGGCTCCCGAGCCCAAAACTCCCAGCAATAGGTGCCCCCCTATCTCAGTCCATGAAACTCCAACAAGTTCCTCAAGCAAAAACCAATAGTACCCTCCTCCAGCAAGCTACTCCAGCCCCAAACCAACAATATAGTCCTCTCCTATGAAAAATGATGCTCTCCCAAAACAAAAGTTCCTTCTCGAGTGCTTTTCCCTTCTCTTATCCTCCTTTCCCCTTCTCTCATTCACCACCTTCTACCTTCATTAAGTCGCACCCACCTTATATCTCCATTATGTGTCATCTACCTTATCCCCTTTCTCTTTAATGATTCCATCATTCGATACATTAAGTCTCTATTTACTAAATTAATAATTTATTAAACTCAAATTCATTTACCAAATATTTAATCATGAAATTAATTAATTAATTAACTAATATACATTAAACAATTATTTAAATCATGACAATTGATTAATTACTCAGGGTTGTTACATACACCCACCCTTCAAGAAACTTTGTCCCAAAGTTAAAGTATTTTATGATACAAGGGAAAAGACACATGGTTCACACATTCATATCCAATAACAAACATTATTAGTAAGTAAGCCAAGAAAACTCATACATACGAGTGTATATGTACAAGAAATGCATGTGTAGCTAGTACATACAAGTCTCGTGCATGTACTAATAATAATAACTATCACCCCTATAGTATTTTATGTATGCATCCAATCCAATCAATGCAACTATTCATTTTATAAAAGATAATAAACCAATGAAATGTTTGACAATTCCCTTAATTACAATAATCTAGCTCAACAATTTTATTTAAACAATTGTGGTTTAGTTACGTAATTATGAATATTCATATATACACATTTTCTTTTCAGAAGGAAAAACAATAAATTCCACCATAAGACGAATCACCATACACTCTCAACTATTTCTATTCATCCTTCCTCCCTAACTTACTTCCATATTCCATTCCTATCCTTCCTCTACTGGACTATATTGGAGCATCAACTATATTGACCTAACTCCAAATAGAACCCGTAAGCGGAAGTGTCACTTTCTTGACCAAGCTTCCCCAGCAGGAAACTGACAGTCATCATCACACATCTAGGGGAGCATGAGCTAACATCGTCCTCCCATGACTCCAGGTTTCAGAGGATACACGATGGGAAATGCCTCCACCCCTCCTAATAGGACTAGGGTCCACACCCTACAATGGAATATACAGTGGTACCATGTTGCTGGGAATTTTGTTATTGTTTATTCAGTTTTAGGCAGTCTCACCACCTGAAATCCTGCACTGGTCCACATATCATAGCAATGCATTCAAACCAATATAATTTCACATACAAAGATTCATACCATATTGTTTCTTGGTCGGTGGTCATGACATCCACTTTCATTACCATTATCCCTTGGCTATTTCATAGCCCATTGGCCTGCAGATTAGTCTATAACACGAACTCATACATATCTATGCATTATCATCATGTAATGACATACAACCATAATCTCAATTCGGTATCCACGTACCAACAACTTTAAAATCAAAATTTTCAAGATAGAAATAGATCTCATAATATCCCCATAATTCAATTAACATTACCCATTCATAGAATTTTCATTTACACAATAGATTGCATTATATCCATCATCATTCAAATAACATTTAAACCTTCATAGGATTCACATTCACATAGTATATCGCATCATATCCATCATCATTCAAGTAATATTTAAACATTTATAGAATTTACATTCACATGGTAGATCGCATCATATCCATCATCATTCAAGTGATATTTAAACATTTATAGAATTTACATTCACATAGTAGATCGCATCATATCCATCATCATTCAAATAGCATTTAAACATTCATAAAACTTACATTCTCACAATATATCGCATCATATCCATCATCATTCCAATACATTTAACCATTCATAAAGGTTCATACATCTTAAAAGTTCAAGTGTATCATTAATCGTTTCACTGTGAATAGAAAATAAAGGTGGTTAGGCCTCAGGTAATCTTAGTTGTCTAGGTCAAAAGGTGGTGTTACATATACCCAACCTTTGAGAAACATATTCTCAAGGTGGTCAAAAAAGTGAGGGATAATCTTGTCGTAATGTCTCATCATCCTCCCAAGTAGCGGATCCCGGACTATACTTGTCCCACTGGACCTTAACTTGGTCTACCAGATGGTTTCTAAGCTGTCAGACTCTATGGTCCAATATGCATAATGGTTCTACCGTGAGGGTACCCACATTCGATACCTGCAATTTATTCCAATTTAGTTTATTTGATTCATCAGCAACATAATGACGTAGAACAGATACATGAAAAACATTATGAGTTTTATGCAAGTGGGGTTGCAGTACGAGATGATAGGCAACGGGTCCAATTTTCTCTTGCATTCTAAACGGTCCTATAAATCAAGGTGACAACTTTTTCCCCTTACCGAACAATATGGTACTCTTATTAGGCATGATATGAATGAAAACCTGATCTCCCACTTTATAACTTCGGTCAGTCCTGTGTGCATCCGCATAACTTTTCTGTCTATCCTGTGCTTCCTTTAGTCTCTGCCTAATCTGAATCACCTATTCCTCCATCTCTTGAATCAATTCTGGCCTAATTGTCACTCGGTCTTCTAACCTCTCCCAACTCAACGGTTTTCTGTATGGCCTTCCATACAGAGCTTTATAGGGTGGCATTCTGATGGAGCTATGAAAACTGTTATTGTAGGCGAACTCTACCAAAGGTAGGTACTTCTCCCAACGGGTTTGATTATCTATAACATACATCCTAAGCATGTATTCCATAACCTGATTTACTCTCTTGGTTTTCCCATCTATTTCAGGATGATAAGTTGTACTTAAGTTCAACTGAGTCCCCAACGTTGATTGCAAACTTGTCCAAAACCTAGAAGTGAATCTGGAGTCCCTATCTGAAATGATCTTCTTAGGTATCCCATGCAAATGGATGACCTCACTTACAAACACACGTGCCACATCAGTAACATTGTAAGTGTCTCTAACTGGAATAAAATGAGCACTCTTGGTTAAATTATCAACTATTACAAGAATGGCATTGTTTCTAAGAGATGTGAGTGGAAACCCCACAACAAAATCCATAGAAATGGCTTCTCACTTGGACATAGGAACATCATGTGGTTGTAGGAGACCTGTCGGGTGATGGTGATTGAATTTCACTTGTTGACACTCTAGGAAATTGGTGATGAAATGGACTACATTGCGCTTCATCCCTACCCAGAAGAAGAGCTTCCTCATGTCTGCGTACATTTTCTTCACACCTGGATGCGCACAATAAAGTGCTCTATGGGCTTCCTTCAGTATGATGCTTTGAATATCCCCACCTTCGGGGATGTACATCCTTCCTCGATATCTTAATAGCCCGTCTGCTTCTAGACTATATCCTTCATACTTTGGATCTAACTTCCTTCCACTCTCGAGGTTTGAAGTAACCTTTAAATACCAACTGTCTCCAATGAGTTGCTTCAACACACGTTCCCACAGATTGACTTTTAAGGGTACCAAGGAGAAGACACATGGTTTTTATTGCTAAATTTATATTTAAGCATGATTTGACTATTCTATTCTTGAAAAGTACCGAGCTTTAAATAGTTGAATATATAGAGCTATTATTTTTTATCGCAAATTCATTTCTATATTACACAGAGCAAACTTTTCTCAGCGAATTAATTTATGTATGTATACATATTTTTATCGCAGAAGAGCTAAAGCAGGATCCCCCGCCATGGCCCCGTGAAAAGCGTCTAAAGCCAATGTTGAGGTTTTGGGACAAGGTTCAGACAATGTCGCTGATACTTCACCTCAAAGTGTTGACTCTATCAAGACCTGGTCATTTGTTTCTGATGTTCTACAGCCTGAATTGGTAGATTATTCTGATGATTCCAGTGACAATGAAAAAGATGACTTGAACACCAAATATAAGATCATTGTTCAATCTAGAATGCATAAAATAGCGGTTAGACCACGATTTCTCCCTTACTATGATATGGTACAGTGGGCATTAGACCATGTGGACATACCAACCAGAACCATCATCAATGAGCAGAAGGTCACTATTGAGACTTTCAGACCCGAACAACTGCAGGCTATGTACAAGTTTCCAACCGTGTTAGACCTTAAATATGATGCCGAATTCTTGGAGAACTTCAGACAGAAGGAATGTGTGCAATATGACAAGACTATGTCCAGTTTAATCAAAGATTGGGTTTCACACCCTGTGAAGTTCAGGGCAGACAGTAATGGTATATATTCAATATCTTCCTTGGAACCATAGTTCAAATATGTAGCTATGATGACCTGCAGATTATACGGGAGAGAGGACACCACACATTTTTTCCTTTAGTGGGTGCCTATAATACATTCAACTTCTGAAGGTTGTTCTTTCTATTGGGCTAAAATGATGTCTGATAGCTTGACCAGTCGAGTTACAGAGTATAGAGCGCAGAGGGAGAGCATAAATATTGCTTCATTCTTTATGTCTGCATACATTATGGATGTCATGTGTTTCTTGATGTCATTTCCATTAATGAGCTGGAGTTGGACTCCATCAGAGACCGAGGCCATCCACGTCTACCATTCAAAACTGTGGGAAAACAAAGTGGCAGATTTCGTGTATGAAAACTTTAACTGGGTAATGGTACTGCTGCATGTCACTATTTTCAGCCACCGGCCACCCAGGATCTCGGACAGTATAGCGATGAATCTGAGCAATATAGCCGACTGGTATGTAGAAGCAGAATTCTCATATCTCAAAGTTTTCGGGGCTTCTGTTCCCCCGCATGCATTACCATTATTCATACTCGACAAGCTGGCTTGTCGTGAGGTTGCTAAGCAAACCATAATCAGTGGCATAAGAAAGGAGTTTAAGGGATATTCAAAGAAGGTATGGCCACCTTTTCCTATTCATTTAAATTCATATTCTTTGTTAGATTTCAGGTACGCTAAATTTGAGGCAACATCCCTGGAAGACCTAAAATTGTTTCATGTTGAATTCAAGAATCACGATCTGCAAAGGGTCATAAGAAATCACTTGGCCAGTTGCGGACTTAAAAGGTTCGAACACGAAAATTCACCCTCGGATGATTTTTTCCAAGGTGCAAGATCTTATGCTGAGATTTTGGCTCGGATACAAGCCCTGGAACCCAAAGAGAGGCCAATGTTCTAAAATTCCAAGAACATCGACGCAGTTGTCTTCCCGCAGTATTGTGGGGTGAGAATCCAAGTACAACAGAGGTGAAACAAAAATAAGTTGAAGGCTCCAAAGATGCGACACCCAACCAAGAAAAACACCAGGAAGGGGAAGAGAAAACTAGGAGTCCGAAACAAGAGACAAAGACTCCCGAGCCATCGAAAAAGAAGACTCCAGTTACTACTCCAGGACAACTAGCTAAGCAAATTGGAGATCCCGTCACCTCCATTACTCCCTTGCAGTCAACTCAGAGAAATATAGACACAGGGTGGATTTTAAATGAAGAATTGAGACCTATAAGGATAGAAGAGCTCCCTCCAAATGAGTTCTTTTTCGATAAGAAGAGAAAGGCTATAGTAAAAAGAGAATTCTATCAGGAAGAGGGATCAACAACCAAGAAGTTCAAGGTGTTGACCAATGGGAAAGACAAGAAGAAAGACGAGTTTGTGACAGAAATAGCCAGGACATTAGGGGTGTATGCTACAGCAAACCAAGTCGGGGTTTTGAAAAATCAGCTGAAGCTAAAAAATCACCTCATCAAAACCTTAGAAGCTAAACTAGCCACAACAGAGGAGCTTGCCAAGGACCAGGAAAGCGCAGGAATAGAAACCTTAGAAGCTAAACTAGCCACAACAGAGGAGCTTGCCAAGGACTAAGAAAGCGTAGGAATAGAACAAGCAAGGATGGCTGATAAAAAGGAGATAGAGCTGCTCAAAACTAAGCTTGAACAAGCAGAGAAGGTAGCTTAGACCAGTCAGATACAAGTGGGCCAACAAAAAGACTTGATTGAGATGCTACAGGCTAGAGTGGAAATCATCGAAAGTAAATTTATAAATATCGGGATGTTCCAGTCCCAGGCGATCGAGATTCGGAGAAGGGTTTCTACAGCCCAGTGAAGTTTAATCGCCAAGGTAGAGATAATTCGGGACAACTTCTTACGCATTGATCAAGTGTTGGAAAATTGATCTGTCAGAGAAAGAGAAGCTGGAGCAGCTCGGGTCACATTTCAAGAGGTTGTAGTAGCTACAAACAACAGGGAATCGGGAAGTACTCCAAGGTTTTCCATTTCGGAGCAAACCAGAAGAAATATTTTATTGAAAGAATGGGAGCACAGTATATCACAAGGTAAACTACAAGCCAAGAAGGTAATGAAATCCTTTGAAGAGGATTTTGGTTCTATAGATGGTAATCTGTTGAGTATTGATAGTGAAGGCAATGATGAGACATTGAGTCAAATGAATATAGTGAAAATCTCGCTTGATATAAACGAAAAAGAAGAAAGATATTCGGCCGAAATCTCACAAGTAACTATGGTAGACATAGTTCAAATAGATAAATGTATGATTAAACCAAGTGTGAAATTGTGTGCTATTGACATCCTTGACCGACAGATGGAAGAAAGGTTGCCGCAAGTAGCTCAATATTGTTACTCTTTTGAGGCCAATTGTCAAGCGGAACCGTCAAGGTTGATATCTCGGCTAGTGGAAAGATGTATCACTTGTACCAAGCATGCGAGAGGGCAAGATTTTGGTACCAAATAAAGACAGAGATAAAGAAATGAAACGATTGATCTTCTTCTTGTTGTAACTGAAAATCCTAGAAACGATTGAGATTCCATCATATTTAAATCTATATAAATATACAATAGAAGGAAGGAACAGGGGCTAGACCTTTTTGTGTCGATTGTAATAGAGGTTTTCTATCTTGAGAGTTAATATAAAGCAAATCCGAAGATTCTCAATTTCATCATCACTGTGTTATGAGTTTGTTTCCTTGTATCTCATATTTCATTTCATTTCATATTTGTATCTAATGAATGTTTCGCTATAATTTAGTACAACCTCTACTATAGTGAATGAATTCTAGTTTTCTATATTGTTTACTATTTTTCCTCTGTACCAGCTATCAACAGGTATAAGACCAGTCAATGCTTTAGAATTCTATATATATTTTATTCTTCATCGGGTTATTTCTTTACCTTTTTCTTCTTTTGTTTATAAGTGAGATTCTCCCTTGATAGGAGCCTTACACGATAGATAGCTTAATGTTTTTCTCCCACCTCATACATCTTTATTAAAATATAACTCAATTATGGGAAAGGGCCTTTGGTTTGCACCCTATTTTCACTCCTAGAACTGTAAACTCTCTTTTATACGATCAAAATTGAGACAACACCTAAATTTCCCTCGAGTTTTTCTTATCTTTCTATTCCTCTATGACTGTCCATGTAACAAGACAACCTAATATCGAACCCGGACTATCATATCAAAATCATATTGCCTTAAATCGTTTTTATACTATTCTTAAAATAACCACTACCTGAGTTGAGCTGGAACGTTCATAGGCAGCAATTGAAAGGGATATAAACATCCAGGAACAGTTGGAAGCTAGACAACCCCAACTCATAAATCAACCCTAGTTTCCCTTACCAAAGGTTGACGTTTCTTCCTTCTCTACCCCTTACTCACTTTCGGATACCTAGACACTGTACTTCTAAGCCTTAAGTATAGAATCTGGAACAACAGCATCCACGACCACATTTTCTTTTCCCTTGATGTATGAAATACCAAAATCATATTCACTCATAAACTCACTCCATCGCCTTTGACTGGCATTTAGATCCCTTTGAGTGAAGAGATGTTTTAAACTTTTATGGTTCATTTTGAGCTCAAAGTTTCGCCTTACTAGATAGTGCCTCCAAAGTTTTAGAGCTAGCATTACAACTGCCAACTCTAAATCATGAGTAGTGTAAATCTCCTCATGTTTCTTCAACTTCCTTAATGCATAAGCTATCACTCCTCCATCCTGCATTAGTACGGCCCCCAACCCTTGCTTCAAGGCATCCATACAGACTGTGAAGTCCTTTTCCATATCCAACACTCGTAGAATTGGCGCACTAGTTAGTAACCTCTTAATCTCGATGAATGCACTATCACATTCTTCTGTCCATTCATACCTAACCCCCTTGCGCTACAAAGTGGTGATGGGTTTTGCTATTTTAGAGAAACCTTCCACAAATCTCCGATAATAACCTGCTAGCCCCATGAAGCTTCTCACCTCATGAGCATTTTTCAGCACTGGCCATTCCATAATGGCCTTTACCTTTTCTGGGTCCACAGGGATTCCTTCACCAGAAATGATATGACCTAAATAATGAATTTCTTTCTAGAAGAAGGAACACTTCGACAACTTCCCATATATTTTTTTCTCTCTAATTCAGGACAACACCACTCGCAAGTGTTCCTCATGCTCTCTTTCGTTCTTGGAATAGATGAGGATATCATCTAAAAATACTTGTACAAAGCGGTCTAAGTACATCCGAAATACACCGTTCATGAGGCTCATGAATACTGCTAGCACGTTGGTCAATCCAAAAGGTACTACAACAAACTCGTAATTCCCAAACCAAGTTCGAAAGGCATTTTTAGGAATATCGCCTTCCTTAATCCTTAACTGGTGATACCCTGATCGCAAATCAATTTTTGAGAATACCGTTGCTCCTTTCATATAATCAAAGAGATCATCTATATGTGGCATTGGATACCTATTTTTCACTATAGCATGATTCAAGTCCCTGTAATCTATACACAGTCATAAGGAACCATCCTTCTTCTTCACAAAAATTACCGGTGCACCCCAAGGTGAGACACTAGGCCTTATTAGCCCTAAGTCGAGTAGCTATTTCAACTGCATCAGCAACTCACAAAGTTTTGGCGCTATCATCCGATACAGAGTCTTGGAAATTTGTTCTGCACCAGGTTTTAGCTCAATAGTAAAATCAATCTCCCTCTCAGAAGGTAACCCTAGTAACTCATTCGGAAAAACATCTTTAAACTCTGACAATACTGGGTACTGATCCAAGGAGGGTCCTTTCCTTTCACTCGCTGCTTCCACTACATAAAGTCGACACCCTTGTCTCATGCATCACTGAACGTTCATAGTTGAGATAAAGCGTAGAGACACCTTTCTCTATATACTGTGGATCTCTATTGGCCTTCCTTCATCATCAACACAAAGCACCCTTTTTGCGAAACAGTCTACCATAGCTCGATGTGCTTCTAACCAATCAATTCCAATGATTAGATCATACGTCCCGAGGGCAGTGGCGTATATCTTCAACCTGGTAGTACACACTCTCAAGTCTTCTAGACAATTATCAATGGTAGGTCCTACCGCTTGTTTTCCCCTGAAGCCATCGTGACTTGTTTAAAGTCATCGTGCTCGTAGGATGCCAACCCACTCTTTTCTAATGTAGATGATGAAATGAAACTATCCGTAGCACCAGAATCAAATAAACTCTTAACATTGATATGATTTAACGTACTTGATGACTCCACCACCGTGGATTGATGTTCTGCCTGGCGATTATCAAATGCTACGTAAATATGGTGGCTACTACTTGCTCTTCCCATCGGGGCCTTTCCTTCTCTATGCACAAATCTTGATTGTAACTCTGGACATTCACGCTGGTAATGGGGTCCTCCAAACCCCCAACATGTAACACTAGATGGAACCTGTGCACTACTCTGTGACGATCTCTGAAATGAGTTCCTTCCCCTGGAACCCCTGCCTCTACTAGCTTCTCCTGGAGATGGTCATGGACCTACCTGCGTTGTTGGTGATGAACGAGATGCTGCACTCACTGCCATTGAAATACTCGTGGCAACTATCCTTGGTGAGACTCTATTACCATAAGGAGGTGGCCTAGAGCTTCCTCCCCTGGAGAAGGTCCTAGGGGCCTTCCCCATGAATTTAGGATGATGTGGAAAGGTCGATCTTGTACCTCCATTTAAGTTCATGTGTTCCTTCGCATAACGTTCATTTTCAACTACTTTCGCTACTGAAGACGGTTTCCACATCTGCACCATGGCCCTTATCTTAGGGTTTAACCCATAGACAAAGTGTTCTTCCTGTCGTTGATCATTATCCATGTACGAAGCATATTTCACCAACTCCATGAACCTGATCTCGTACTCTTCCACAGTCCTGTTCCCTTGTACTAGAGCATCAAATGCTCCCACCTATTGTTCCTCGTAGTAAGATGGTATCTATTTTCTTCAGAACCTTTCCTCTAAAATTTCCCAAGAGACGGTGTCTGGGGTAAGGTGCAACTGCCTCTCCAGGTTGCCCCACCAATTCAAGGTACTGTCCCTCAACTGAAAAATATCCATTTTCGCCTTTGATGTGGAAGCATAGTCTCTTAAGGTGAAACACCTTGTCATGCCTTCCAACCATGCCTCTGCACATTCACTGGCACGACCCCCAACAAACTCTGGAAGTTTGATCTTCTGCATTTCTCTAGTGATGTCTTCGAGTGTAGGCCCTCCCCCTGAATCCCTCGACGCTTCAGGATTACCCGTTCCAGATGGTGGGAGCTCCACTTTGATCCCTGCTGGTTGATGCCCCTTTAGAGTCTCATTTATGGCCTCCAAAGAGAATAGAATGAGAGCTAATTCAAGTGATGGTGGCAACGGCGTTGGCGGTCCTTGTGACAATGCCTCTCTACCGTGATTTCCTTGAGTCCTAACCATCCTGTATAAATGAATCTGCATCAACCAAAATTTTGTTGGGGAGAGTCTAAGGCCATTCACATTTGCACAACTTAAACTTGAAAACAGGGTTAGGCGTAAGTTTTTTTTACTTGTCTGTAAACAGACGTTACTCTCTTTAGGGGAAGTGGCTAGGTCAGGGTTAAAGCATCTAAGCTTGATGTCTTCGCCTAAGAAAACTACTAACTCCCTCGCTTGGTAGCTACGCTAGCACTGTACCACACTCGCAAATTCCTCTAACTTACCTTCCCAGTGCGCATGAAGCCCCCTCCCCCCGTGTCATGGTTTAAGTCCTTAAAAATTTCGTTTAAAACTATTTACTGTGATTTTGAACATAGTTAATCATTAAATATGTACTTAATTACTTACTTTAATTAATTAGTCACTAGCTAATTAATCACTAATATCCTTAGTTGATATAAAATTTTAAATTTTAAAATCAAACCTATTGGGATAATTAAAATTTAAATTAACCAAATTTTAATTTTAATTATATTTTAAATTTGATTAATTTAAATTTTAATTGCATTTTAAACTTTACACTAATAAAAACATTTTTTTTTAAATAATTAAGATAATTAAACTTTACCCTAAATACAACAATTTTTTTTTTAAATCATGTTTTAAAATAATTACAATTAATTTAAATTTAAACGA
>JASDQU010263986.1:25926-36206 GCA_032191745.1 Picea mariana | reverse complement strand
CGCCCAGTTCAGAATCTAATTCCTAAGTCTAAAACTTTTCTAGGGTAATGTTTAGTCTAACCTCAAGAAAAAGACCCTAGAAAAGTTTTAGACTTAGGAATTAGATTCTGAACTGGGCGACACTTGGTTAGGGAAGTTATTTAAGGATTTCTTAAAGCGTTATTGTCTTAGGGCTATTTAGGTTTGTTTCCTTCATCAACATCATTGCGACATGCCCTTCAGGATGCACCATGTGCTCCAAGGGTGCCTCTCACCTTGTTCATTTCCTTTGCGCGACGTGCCCTTCAGGATGCACCACGTGTTCCAAGGGTGCCACTCGCTTCTTGTGCTTCTTTTGTGCGACATGCCCATCAGGATGCACCACGTGCTCCGAGGGTGTCACTCGCCAACTTGACCGATTGGTAGACATCTATAACCCCTGGAGTCAACACTCTGCCAGGTGAACTTGTGGGAGACTAAGGGCTCTAAGGAATAATGCCCCCGCCTTATTGCACACCCCTTAGAATCATCATGAGCGACTGTCGCAGTCGGCCCTCACGACATCGTGGATCCTCTCGAACTAGGTAATCGTTAACCTATAGTTCGAGCCACGACAGGAGTGCTAGTAGGCTGTGGCAAGGCTGCTATCCACACCTCTCCCTCAACCTCTCTAGAAATCGTGTGTGGCCTATTTACTCCATATGTGAGTCTGGTCGGCAAGCTATTGTCAGCCTACATCATCAACAATCGTGTCAGAACATGTCAACATCAAATCATCAAATCAATGAAATATCATAGTAAATAAATCATCCCAAATAGCACACTCCTTGACTCAATCCAGAGTCCAAGGGGTTCCACTGATGCCTCTGCATCCTCAAGGTCCAAAACCCTGCACACTCAATAAATCTGAGTCAATAGCACCTGTCTACATCAAAGCAGTGAAACATCATGTCGTCTATCATAACGCACCATAATCAAAGATAAATGTTTTGACATCATAAAAGTCCAAATCACTTGCGAGCAAGTGTCCTCAAATAATAAGTTTTCTTAGTGCACCAGAGTGGGATGTTACATACACCCCCTCTTGGTCTAAACTTTGTCTCAAAGTTTCTCAGTATAAATGCCGAAATAAAAGTATCACAGTATCATAAGTCTATCTATCAAACAAAAATGGATACTGTTGGCGCATGTCATATGCATCCTCCTAGGTCGCCGAGTGTGGACTATAACTGTCCCACTGGACCTTGACCTGATCTACCGTTCGACGTTGTAACTGTCGAACGCGATGATCTAAAATGTGGACTGGCTCAGCTGTGAGCGCTCCCTCATCCGATACCTGCAAGGAACTAATGTCAATCACATGTGTAGGATCAATAATATAATGTCTCAAAACAGATACATGAAGAAAATCATGCATACGCCTCAAAGAATCAGGCAAGGCTAGTTGATAGGCCACGGGCCCCTTTCTCTCCACANCCTAGGAGAGAGTTTAGCTCCCTTTCCAAACTTTATCGAACTCTTATGCGGTTTAACCCGCAAGAATACTTGATCGCCGACCTCGTAACTACGGTCGACTCGGTGCACATCGACATAACTCTTCTATCAATCCTGCGCTTCTTTGATCCTTTGTCTTATGGTTTGCATTTTCTCTTCCATTTCTTGGATCGCTTCTGGTCCCACCAGGACCCTATCCTCAAGCCAATCCCAACTCAAGGGCATCGGACATGGTCGCCCGTAAAGAAACTCAAAAGGCGCCATCTTAATGGTTCTCCGGTAACTATTGTTGTAAGCGAACTCTACTAGAGGCAAGAATTCCTCCCAACGCTTTTGTTGGTCCATCACATACATGCGCAACATGTCTTCCAAGGTTTGGTTCGTTCATTCTGTCTGTCCATCCGTCTCTGGGTGCTAAGAAGTACTAAAGTTAAGTTGGGTTCCCAAGGCCTCTTGGAAACTCGTCCAAAATCATCCAGTAAACACCGATCCTCGATCGGATATAATCTTTTTAGACACGCCATGCAGCCTCACAATCTCACTGATGAAAACTCTCACTATGTCAGGTGCCTGATACATCGTACGCACAGGAATAAAGTGAGCACATTTCGTCAGAGTGTCTACTATTGAAAAAATTGAGTCATGTCTCCTTGTCGTCAGTGGAAATCCAACAATAAAATCCATCGAAATAACTTCCCATTTCGATTCTAAAATGGCATGTGGTTGAATTAATATTGTCGGGTGTCTATGTCCAGCCTTTACCTACTGACACTCTAGACATCTAGCCACAAAGTTGGCTATGTTGACCTTCATTCCTTTCCAAAATAATAAGTGTTTAAGGTTTGCCCTAATCTTCGTGACTCCTAGGTGAGCCATGTAAACCGCTCTATGAGCCTCGCTCAGGATCAACATCCTCAACTCGTCGTTTGGCGGTACATAAATCCGACTTCTAAACCTCAATAAACCATTGCTATCAAATGAATATCCCTCATATTGTGGTACCATCATCGCGTTTTGTCTGATAAACTCCTAGACTTCTTTGTACCAGTCATCGTCACGCTATAAAGTGAGAATATTCTCACGTAGATTCGTCTGAAGAGGCAACACCAAAAAGATGCCTGGTCTCCGACTCAGAGCATCCACCACTCGGTTCACTGTTCCCTTTATGTAAGTAATCTCAAAGTCGTACTCGCTAAGAAATTGCGACCAACGCCATTGTCGTGCATTTAGGTCTCTTTGCATAAATATGTGTTGTAGTCCACAATGATCAGTCCTTAGTTCAATTTTTGGTCCAACAAGGTAGTGTCTCCAAACCTTCAAGGCATATACGATGGCTAAAAACTCCAAATCGTGCGTCGCGTAGTTCTCCTCATGCCTTCTCAATGTCCTCGAAATGTAAGCAATCACTTGTCTGTCTTGCATCAAGACTTTGCCTAAACCTTCCTTGGATGCGTCAGTGCATACCAAGAAGTCTGCATCCATGTCAAGGACCTTTAGTATCGGCGCCGTGGTCAACAACTCCTTAAGCCTTCGAAATGCTTCTGCGCATTTCTCAGTCCAGACAAACTTCTTGTTTTTCTTCTGCAATTCCGTGATCGGATTTGCTATCTTTGAAAATCCCTCGGCAAACCGTTAATAGTATCCTGCTAAACCCATAAAACTACGCACTTCTATGACATTCGTCAGCGCAGGCCATTCCATAATATCCTCAACCTTGGCTGGATCCACGATGATACCTTCGCCAGAGATGACATGCCCCAAGTAGTGAATCCTCGATTGATAAAAAGAGCATTTGGACAACTTCCCATACATTTTTTGCTCTCGTAGACACCGTAGTACCAAGCGCAAGTGCTCGTCGTGCTCCTGTGTCGTTCGAGAGTAGATCAAGATATCATCAATGAATACTTGGAAAAACTTGTCCAAGTACTCACGAAACACCCCGTTCATCAAACTCATGAATACCCCTGGGGCGTTTGTCAATCCAAAAGGTAAAACCGTAAACTCATAATGTCCAAATCTCGTATTAAAGGAGGTCTTAGGGACGTCATCCTCCTTGATCCATAACTGGTGATACCCTGATCGCAAATCAATCTTGGAGAACACCGTCGCACCCTTCATTTGATCGACCAGATCATCAATTCTTGGTAAGGGATACTGATTCTTGATCGTAGCCTTGTTTAGTTGACGATAGTCAATGCAAAGCCTCCATGATCTGTCCTTCTTTCGTATGAAAATAACTGGTGCACCCCATGGTGACACACTAGGGCGTATCAGTCCCAGGTCCAACAACTCCTTCAGTTGCATTTTCAGCTCTTGCAACTCCAGGGTCGACATCTGATAAGGCGCTCTTGCTATCGGTTCGGTCCCCGGTTTTAGGTCTATGGTAAATTCCAATTCCCTTTCCGGTGGCATCCCCGGTAACTCCTCTGGAAATACGTCTGCAAACTCCTTCACCACCGGAATGTGTTCTAGACCTTCTGCCACTCCCTTTTCATTTAGCGCAAGGATCGCATAAAGCTTACACCCCTTGCGCATACTCTTCCGTAGCTGTAAGGAAGAGACGAACCTCAGGGAAACTCCCTGGTTCCATCCTACTATCACACGTCTCTGTCCTTCGTCATCGACCAAGCTCAATCGTTTCATCTTACAGCTGAGTATCACCTCATGCGATTCCAACCAATCCATACCAATCACGACGTCATAAGATCCTAAGATCATGATGTACAAGTTGACCCTCGTGACAAACTCTCCCAGGTTAAGGGCACAGCCTGTAACCTTTCCTCCAACCTTCTGTTTGGCTCTAGAAGCCATCTCTATGAAGCTAAACTTGTCCTGTTCGACTACCTTTACCTTAATCCTTTTTAGCGCTGCACCAGAAATGAAACTCTCAGTACCACCTGGGTCTATCAAAATACTAAGGGTCTGGTCAGCGACATTACCTGTCATCTCGAGCATGGTCGACTAGTGCTCTGCCTGGTGGTTATTCACTGCTGTATGAATCCTATGGGCCTTGCCCATATCTCCCACTATAGTGGGTCCAGCTGATTCGGACGCCCTGGTCCTCTCCACAGGACAATCGCGCTGGTAGTGTGGCTCCCCACACGTCCAACACCCCTTCTTAGGCCTAGTAGTCCTGGTACCTGAAGTAGAAGATGACTGCCTGCTGGCCTGGAACCCCGGTCTGTTCTGCTGAACAGGCCTAAACTGCTGCTGCTACAGGCGACGCTGTTGTTGGTGCTGTGGTCCCCGATAAGGTGTCCGCTGTTGAGGCAACGGTCGTCAGGGTGTAGTGAAAGTGTATCCTCTCTGGAAGCCACGATATCCTGGCGTATGCCTTGTTGGTGTTTGATGCTGCGGTGTTCCAGATGAACCCTACGCTACTNGTAGGTGTTTGATGCTGCGGTGTTCCAGATGAACCCTACGCTACTGGTCTCGCTGGAGTCCTGGCCTGACCCCCACTGATAAGCTCCTCCAGGAATTTTGGACAGCGTCATGCAAGGTTTGAGGCATCAAGATCCTGACCTTTGCACGTAGGCTGCCATTAAGGCCAAACACGAAATAGTTGACCTTGAGCTTCTCAGTGTTAAGGTGCAGAGCATACCAGAGCAGCTCCATAAAACGTGCCTTGTACTCAGGCACCGTACGACCTCCCTATCATAATGCATTGAGATCATTGAGCTGAAGCTCAATGAATTCCTTCGAAAGGTACCTCTCTCGGAACCATTCCTCGAACAGTTCCCATGACATGTCTTCAATGGCCATGTTCAGTTGTGGCAGGAGTGTCTTCCACCATAGAAGAGTGCTCCCCTTCAGTTGAAAGACTGTCATGCAGACCTTCATGTTGGAGGTATAATTGCAAAGTGCGAAGCACATCACCATATTCTCCAACCATGCCTTGGCAGCGGTGCCATCTAGGGCACCAAAGAACTTGGAAAATTTAACCTTCTCGAGTTCACGGTGAATGCTACCTGTAACAGCCGATGCGCGAGATGGAACCTCAGTGGGTGTCGGTGCCCTAGCCTCGTCTTTGTCCAATCGGCTGATCAGAGCCTACCGCTGTCTGCTCCTGTCCGAGAACCTGCTCGCCTCCCTGGGGGTTAGACCCCTTAGGCATGAATGCTATTGGAGGTGTCACGCCTCCTCCTCTAGCACCCCGTCGTCTGCCTCCGCGACGTCCTCTAGCCATGATTACCTACACGCACACAATCAGCTCGATCAACAACAGTATAATCAATCTAATCATGTCAACGAAAGCCGTAGCGAATCCCAAGCCATGTGTCGAACCGTATCTGATACCATATGTAACGACCCCCTCTTACGACAACAACTCTTTAACAGGTGCAATTTTTTTTTTTTTTTTTTTTTTGTTTAAGGTGTGTGCGCGCATGTAAAAAGGGAACAAACACACTTGACTCTATGTCGCCACCCGATGACTAACAAGACGCAACCACAATGTTCACAACAAGAAGACAAAGGCACACAACAAGTAGCTGCAAGCAATAAATGACCAAGGACATAAGGCGCACAGCAAATAACTGCAAACATTAACGACATACTGGGTTAGGTATCGTACGAACACAGAAGGGACAATCCATGGTAGTAGATTTTAATATTTCTTCACAGGAAAGCAGGCCATTTAATTTTAGTTCTCTGCTCCGGAGAGAAAGAAGGTCAGATAGGCTCTTGGCCGACTGCTGAGGCAGAAACTAGTAATTTCTGTCAGGTGTGTCGCAAGAGTGGAAACCCTACCTTTAAAGGGCCCGAGACTCTTGATACGGCACTGGATTCTTTACACAGAATAATCACACACCCAGACTTACATACTAAGGCTACATGGAGGCGTCTACATCCCGCCCGACAAACTGACCAAGCAATAAAATGATTACGACCTCGTACAACACAAATTATATGAACGACACGTCCTCTAGGAAGGCGCAAGTAAGAAAGACTCCGACATTGACCATCCATGATTAAGACTTAATGACATAATCACAGACCAACTAATTCATTTAAAATTCATTAATCGATGAGTTATCCAACCTTAAATAACGTAAATTTAAGTAATTGTAATCCCCCGATTACCAAATATTAATGACTTCAAGTGCTTAGTTTAGGACCTTATATTTATCTGCTAATGATGATAATTAGTTTCATCATCCTTGCCATAAAATATCAACCATTTTTCACTTTAAATTGCAAGGACTAATACCATGACAATCACATTACATCTGATAATTTATTTCTATCAACTACACTAACCTTACCATAAATGATATTAACCTTAACCATTCCATAACCATTAGGATTAATATTAACGATTCATTACCTAATCATTACTAATCCTTACATAATCATTACCATTAATCATTTTACCTTCCATTAAATTATTTCAACAAATTCTTTAACATTTCTACCATATAACACCATGATTATTTAACAATTATTATCATTAAAACCCTATTACTTTCACTATTATCACTTTATCAATTATTACATAATACATCAACATTACCTTAACCATTATTGCCTTATAAAATCATAATTTATTAACAATAATTACCATAAAACCATATTACTTAAACAATCCTAATTTAACCATTATTGCATAATTACTTCAACATAACTTCCACAATTATTGCCTTACAGTACCATAATTACTAACCATTATTACCATTAAAACAAATAAAAAATAGGGCAGCTGTAAAAACCACTACTTTTAGTAGAATAAATCAATGTCAATATTTCATGGAAGGAAAAGCAAAACTATTCCTAAACAATAACACAAACTAGACAGCTGTAATGAAATATGTAATAACTTATGTATGTTAGGAAACAGCTGTAGTAAGAGCAGACTATTCCAATAAAAACATCATAAACCAGCTAGCCTTATTAATTTTGGGCGCTGCCTATCAGTCTTAAAAATAAAAGAAAAATATATGTAAATAATTCCTGTGATATTGTTTTATCTATCCTCTATCCAGTGCTAACGCATCTGCACTGATCATTAGAAACAGGTATATAATATTAAAAACTACCAACTTAGAATGCGCTGGATAATTAACCTTCTGACAGCTCCCTTTGCTGTTAACAAAAAAAAAAGGGCGAATTACCTGTGTTTTAGGAACAACATGCGGCTTTTAGGAGGTAAGGCAATTTAAGAACTGATAGGGGTAGGGATGCAGACCACCAGTCTACAGTCTGCCGACGGAAGGGGGGGTGTGTGCCAGCAACGCAGAGAACAAACGGGCTAGGCTCCAACAAGGTTATTAATTTAAATGCGCATAGATAATGTAACCATAGAACGCAGAGATATAGTAACAGTTGAACGGAGGTAACTTTAACAATAGAACGCAGATAGACAGTTGGCACGGTCCGTAGGGAGAGTGTAACAACCAGCAAGTGAGCTACATTAACCAAGGCATAGGAAAAGGTAATAGGTAAGTTTGCAAAGGCGACTGGAGTGAAAAAAAACAATGGAAACCACCCATCAGACACATCATTTTCCCTTCTTCTAAAAATGCTAGGGCTCCACGATTTCGGTTTAAAGGCTGAAGACAACAATGATTCCTGTGTTTTCCCTGCTACTAGTAATATGGAGCCGATTGTGATTTAAAAAAAAAGTGCAGCGTATATAACTACATCCGTGGAAGTTCAACCGCTATCCGGGTAAGACTGTCTCAACGCGCAATCTGGCACTTGTCTGGTAAGGCCCACAACCCTCTAAAGTCGATCATTTGGAAACTAGGGAACTACGAGTAATAGAAGGGCGGGGACCAAACTCGGTGTTCTAAGTCAATGGTGTGGTCAGCCACTCGGACAAGGAGCGTCCAAGATGTAAATTCCAAGCCTCTCTGTATTTTTGGGAAGGTCATTACAACAAGATTGGACAGGCAAAAAGTATACCTAAATTGCGATTGTAAAAATAAAATACCTCAAGTAAATTTTTCAGACATAAAAATCGTAATGCATAAATTTCATTACAACCTTTCTACACGTGAAAGACAGGAAATAAATTTCAGTGCATAAATGATGCACATAAAGTGCGCCGTAGTCAATCAAACCCTTGATGTTTTACAGGCATGGAGACTTAGTCAATCAGACACACCACTACAGGATTGAAACCGACATGAATATTTGGCATACAAATTTTCCAGCATTCAAGTGGGGAGTTGAGTCATACAAGCCCGGATTGTTAGAAGGGGGCCGGTAATGATACATTAGTGTTTGCTCAACTCAATGGTTTAGATGTCTAATAATTCAACTTAGAAAATTTAACATAACAAAATCTATAATCGAATCAGGCACGCAAATCTCATTCCTATAATCTAGATCCATAAATTCTGTTGTAAGAAATTCAGACACGGTCTTTTTCAGGAGATTTCTCAGACACAAAAATTAAATCCAGCGAGCAGGTTAGAGGGATGGGTTTTCTTGCGCAATAAAACCAACTACAACCACAATAATACACGTACAGTTCTAAATTATACATCCTACACAATCTATCATTCACCGAATAAAACATACCTTGGCCAATTCATCGGCTCTAGGTGACGTCCGCGTGCTCCTTGTCGTTGCCGCTCGTCGACCATAGATACCTTACCGATATCTCCCAGCCAATCGCTAGCAGTACTCTGCTTCCCCCTTAGCCCCCCGAGCCGCAAAGGGGCCACACAAACTCCAGAAGGTAATTCTAGCTTCCCAGCTCGCCTCGCAAGGCCGAGCTACCACTCCTAATCGAGCTGAGAAAGTCCCAACTCCTCACAAGCAATCAGTCAAGTCACAATTCGGAAGCGTAACATTACATTGACCGCCGATCCCCTTTTCCCCTCATCTCCCTTTCTTTTATAGATTTTGAGACACACCAACTTTCCTAAATCACATTTATTTTAAGTTTTAATGAAAATCCTCTAAAAATTCTCTGTCGTACAAGTGTCATTCATCCCCCCCTTTTCTCCATTAATTATTTTCTTTAATTTATTAATTTCCTCAATTCCCTCACCCACCTAGAAATGCTCCTAAAATTACTCTTAGGTGTTCCTAGATCCCCTTACATATTTTAAATACTGTCCTAAGAAAAAGATGTTACTAAATTGGCCCAGATTAGCAGGTTCTTGATTTCAGATTCCTTACTAAGTTGACCGTGCTTTTTACCATAAGTGCCCATCTTTCCATTTTTATTAAAGCCCAAAATAGTAGTTGCGTTAATAAATCCTTCCCATTTATTATTTATTAAATATTTTTTGTTCTTTCACAAGTTAGCAAATAATTTCTTCTTTGAAAAAATTTAACACCATTAGTTTTAATTAAATTCTTATTCTCGTCATTTACCCCAAGAATTTCATGAAGGCAAAACTATTACTTAAGTGGGTTTTTGTTTAAAAACTTATTTTTATTCTAGAGATTTTTTCTTAAGGTTAGACTAAACTTTACCCTAGAAAAGTTTTAGACTTAGGTCTTAGATTCTGAACTGGGCGACACTTGGTTAGGGAAGTTGTTTAAGGATTTCTTAAGGTGTTATTGTCTTAGGGCTATTTAGGTTTGTTTCCTTCATCAACATCATTGCGACGTGCCCTTCAGGATGCACCACGTGCTCCAAGGGTACCACTCGCCTCATTCATTTCTTTTGCGCGACGTGCCCTTCAGGATGCACCACGTTCTCCAAGGGTGCCACTCGCTTCTTGTGTTTCTTTTGTGTGACGTGCCCTTCAGGATGCACCACGTGCTCCAAGGGTGCCACTCGCCAACTTGACTGATTGGTAGACATCTATAATCCCTGGAGTCAACACACCGCCAGGTGAACTTGTGGG
>JASDQU010263985.1:0-10400 GCA_032191745.1 Picea mariana | reverse complement strand
TCCTGATATCCACTTTCATCATCATTATTCCTTGGCTATTTCACAGCCCATAACCTGCAGATTAGTCTGTAACACAAACTCATACATTTCTATGCATTATCATCATGTAATTGCATACTATCATCATTTCAATTTGGTATCCATGTACCGATAAATTAACATCAAAGTTTTCCAGTTAGAAATAGATCTCATAATATCCCGTAATTCAATTTCAACATCTATTCATAAGATTATCATTTACCCAAAATAGATTGCATCATATCCAACATCATCCTAATAGTATTTTAAACATTCATAAAATTCTCCATTCTCACAATGTGTCACATCATATACATCATCATCAATAACATTTAAACATTCGTAAAATTTACATTCACGTAGTA
The DNA here is from genome assembly GCA_032191745.1 of Picea mariana. Lineage (NCBI taxonomy): Eukaryota > Viridiplantae > Streptophyta > Pinopsida > Pinales > Pinaceae > Picea > Picea mariana. The sequence continues at coordinate 10,017 of JASDQU010263985.1, read as the reverse complement.
GATTGCATCATATACATCGTCATCAATAACATTTAAACATTCATAAAATTTACATTCACGTAGTAGATCGCATCATATACATCGTCATCAATAACATTTAAACATTCATAAAAGTTCATAAATTAAAGTTTAAGTGTATCACTTAATAGTTTCATTGTGTCTAGAAAATAAAGTATATAGGCCTCAGGTAATCCTGGCTGTCTAAGTCAAAAGGTGGTGTTACATACACCCATACTTCGAGAAACATGTTCTCGAGGTGGTAAAAAAAGTGAGGGATAGTCTCGTCGTAATGTCTCAGCATCTTCCCAAGTAGCAGATCCTGGACTATACTTGTCCCACTGGACCTTAACTTGGTCTACTAGACGGTTCCTGAGTTGTCGGACTCTATGGTCCAATATGCGTAATGGTTCTACTGTGAGGGTTCCCACATCTGATACCTACAATTCCTTCCAATTTAGTTTATGTGATTCATCAGCAACATAATGATGTAAAACAGTTACATGAAATACATTATGAGTTTTATGCAAGTGAGGTGGCACTACGAGACGATATGCAACGGGTCCAATTTTCTCTTGGATCCTTAATGGTCCTAAAAATCGAGGTGACAACTTTGTCCCCTTTTTGAACCATATGGTACACTTATTAGGCCTGATACGAATGAAAACCTGGTCTCCCACTTCATAACTTCGGTCGCTCCTGTGTGCATCCGCATAGCTTTTCTGCCTATCCTGTGCTTCCTTTAGTCTCTGCCTAATCTGAATCACCTGTTCCTCCATTTCTTGAATCAATTCTGGCCCAACTGTTACTCGGTCTTCTAGTCTATCCCAACTCAATGGCTCTCTGCATGGCCTCCCATACAAAGCTTCGTATGGTGGCATTCCGATGCAACTATGATAACTGTTATTGTAGGCAAACTCTACCAAAGGTAGGTACTTCTCCCACTGGGTTTGATTATCCATTACACACATCCTAATCATGTCTTCCATGACTTGATTTACTATCTTAGTTTTCCCATCTGTTTCAGGATGATAAGCTGTGCTTAAATTCAACGGAGTCCCCAACGTTGACTGTAAACTTGTCCAAAACCTAGAAGTGAATCTAGAATCCCTATTTGAAATGATCTTCTTAGGTATCCCATGCAAATGGATAACCTCACTTACAAACACACGTTCCACATCAGTGACATCATAAGTCTCTCTAACCGGAATAAAATGAGCACTCTTGGTTAACTTATCCACTATCACAAGAATGGCATTGTGTCTATGAGATGTGAGCAGAAACCCCACAACAAAATCCATAGATCTGACTTCCCACTTGGACATAGGAACATCATGTGGTTGTAGGAGGCCTACTGGGTGATGGTGGTTGACTTTCACTTATTGACACTCAAGGAATTTGGCGATGAAATGGACTACATCGTGCTTCATGCCTACCCAGAAGAAGAGCCTCCTCATATCTATGTACATCTTCTTCACACCCGGATGTGCACAATAAAGTGCTCTATGGGATTCCTTCAGTATGATGCTTTGAATGTCCCCATTCTCAGGGATGTACATCCTTCCTTGATATCTTAACAGTCTGTCTGTTTCCATACTATATCCTTCATACTTTGGGTCTAACTACCTCCCGCTCTGGAGGTTTGAAGTAACCTTTAAATACCCACTGTCTCCCAGGAGTTGTGTCAACACATGTTCCCTCAGATTGACCTTCAAGGTTACCAAGGAAAAGATATGTGGTCTCCTACTCAAGGCATCTGCGACCACATTTTCCTATCCCTTGATGTATGAAATACCAAAATCATACTCACTCATACACTCACTCCATCGCCTTTGCCTGGCATTCAAATCTCTTTGAGTGAAGAGATGTTTTAAACTTTGATGGTCCAATTTGAGCTTAAAGTTCCGCCCAACAAGATAGTGCCTCCAGAGTTTCAGAGCTAGAATTACAGCTGCCAACTCTAAATCATGAGTCACATATATCTCCTCATGTTTCTTCAACTTCTTTGACGCATAAGCTATCACTCCTCCATCCTGCATTAGCATGCCCCCCGACCCTTTCTTTGAGGCATCCGTATAGACTGTGAAGTCCTTTTCCATATCCGACACTCGTAGAATTGGCGCACTAGTTAGTAACCTCTTAAGCTCAATGAATGCACTATCACACTCTTCTGTCCATTCATACCTCACCCCCTTGCATTGCAAAGTGGTGATTGGTTTCACTATTTTTGAGAATCCTTCTACAAATCTCCGGTAATAACCTGCTAGTCCCATGAAGCTTCTCACCTCGTGGTCATTTTTCAGCACTGGCCATTCCATAATGGCCTTTACCTTTTCTAGGTCCACAGAGATTCCTTCGCCGGAAATGATATGACCTAAATAGTGGATCTCTTTTTGGAAGAAGGAACACTTCGACAGCTTCACATACAATTTTTTCTCTCTAAGGCAGGACAACACTATTCACAAGTTTTCCTCGTGTTCTCTTTCATTCTTGGAATAGATGAGGGTCTAGAAAGACTTGTACAAAATGGTCTAAGTACTTCCGGAATACGTTGTTCATGAGGCTCATGAATACTGCTGGCGCATTGGTCAATCCGAAAGGTACTACAACAAACTCATAATGTCCAAACCGAGTTCGAAAGGAAGTTTTTGGGATATCACCCTCCTTAATCCTTAACTGATAATACCCTGATCGCAAATCGATCTTTGAGAATACCATTGCTCCTTTCGTCTGATTGAAGAGGTCATCTATTCGCAACATCGAGTACCTATTTTTCACTGTAGCACGGTTCAAGTCCCTGTAGCCTATACAAAGTCGTAAGGACCCATCCTTCTTCTTCACAAAAATTACCAGTGCGCCCCAAGGTGAGACATTGGGCCTTATTAGCCCTAAGTCCAGTAACTCTTTCAACTGCATTTGCAACTCACAAAGTTTTGGCCTGTCATCTGATATGGATTTTGGAAATTGGTTCTGCACCAGGTTTTAGCTCTATAGTAAAATCAAGCTCCCTCTCAGGAGGTAACCCTGGTAACTCGTTCGAAAAAAAATCTTGAAATTCTGACAATACCGGGTACTGATCCAATGAGGGTCCCTTCCTTTCATTTACTGCTTCCACTACATAAAGTCAACACACTTGCCTCAAGCATCGCTTAACCTTCATAGTTGATATAAAGCGTAGTGACACTTTTCTCTGTACACCCTGGATCTCTACTGGTCTTCCTTCATCATCGACACAAAGCACCCTCTTTGCGAAACAATCTACCAAAGCTCGATTAGTTGCTAACCAATCCATTCCAATGATTAGGTCATATGCCCTGAGAGCAGTGACGTATACTTTCAACCTGGTAGTGCACACTCCCAGGTCTACTATACAATTATCGACACTATGTCCTTCTGCTTGTTTTTCCCCCGAAGCCATCTCGACTTGTTTAAAGTCATCGTCATCATAGGCTGCCAACCCACTCTTTTCTAATGCAGATGGTGAAATGAAACTATTTGTTGCACCATAATCAAATAAAATCTTGACATTGATATGATTTAGCGTACCTGATGACTCCACCACAATGGATTGATGTTCGGCCTGGCAATTATTAACCGCTGTGTAAATCTAGTGGCTGCTACTTTCTCTCCCCATCAATGCCTTTTCGTCTCTATGCACGAACCATGATTGTAACACTGGGCAGTCGCGCTGGTAATGGGGTCCTCCGCACCCCCAATAAGTAACACGAGATTGAACCTATGCATTGTTATGTGACTGCCTCTAAAATGAGTTCCTTCCCCTGGAACCCCTGCCCCTACTAGTTGTTCCCTGAGATGGTCGTGGACCTATCTACACCGTTGGCGATGAACGAGATGCTGCACTCATTGCCATTGAAATCCCTACAACTACTGTCCTTGGTGCAACTCTATTACCATATGGCGGTGGCCTTGAGCCCCCTCCCCCAGGAAATGTCCTCAGGGATTTCCCTACGAATCCAAGGCAATGTGGAAATGTCGATCTTGTACCCTCGGTTAAGTTCATGTGTTCCTCCACATAACACACATTTTCCACCGCTTCTGCTACAGAAGACGGTTTCCACATCCGCACCATAGCTCTTATCTTAGGGTTCAATCCATAGACGAAGCGCTCTGCCTGTCATTGATCATTATCCATATACGAAACATATTTGACCAGTTCCATAAATCTGATCTCATATTCTTCTACAATTCTGTTTTCCTGTACTAAGCAATGAAATGCCCCTACCTATTATTCCTCGTAGTATGCTGGTAGATATTTCATTCGAAACCTCTCCTCGAAAAGTTCCCAAGATAGTGTGTCTGGGGTAAGGTGCAGTTGTCTTTCCAGGTTGCCCTACTAGTTCAAGGCACTGTCTCTTAACTGAAAAATGGCGATCTTTGCCTTTGAGTTGGACACATAGTCCCTTAAGGCAAATCACCTTGTCATGCCTTCCAACCATGCTTCTGCGTCTTCACTGGCATGACCCCCGGAAAAATCCGAAAGTTTGATCTTCTACAATTCTCGCGTGATGTCTTCAAGTGGAGGTCCTCCCCCTGAATCCCTTGACGCTTCTGGATTACCCATTCCAGATGGTGGGGGTTCCACTTCAGTCCCTGCCGGTTGTCGCCCCTTCAAAGTCTCATTAATGGCTTCCAATGAGCGCAGTATGAGGGCTAGTTCGGGTGGTGGTGGTGGTGGTGCTAGTGGTGTTGGTGTTGCTTGTGACGATGGTCCCCTGCCTCGACTCCTTCGAGTTCTGACCATCCTGTATGCTTTAACCTGCATCACACCAAAGTTGTTAGGGTGAGTTCAAGGACGTTTCAAATTGGTGCTACTCAAACTAGAAATAGGGTTAGGCGTAAGTTTTGTTTACTTGTCTGTAAATAGACATTACTCCTTTAGGTGATTGGCTAGGTTAGGGTTAGGATTAAGCGTCTAAGCTTGATTTCTTTGCCTCTATGAAAAAAAAACTATTGGTTCCCTTGCCTTGTATCTATGCTAGCCTTGCGCCATAGTCACCAATTTGACGCAACCTGCCCCTCCGTGAGTAGTCGCTCTCACCAGGACCTTCTTCACTCTCAGGCCCAAAGAGTCAACGCTCTTCCAACTCCTCTTGGGAGTTTTCGTCACCCACAGGATACTTCTCTGCGATCCTCCCTTCCGCAAATCGGGATATCGGGTCTCGCGGTATCGCGAAACTTGCAGCACTTCTCTCGTGCCCAAAAACGCTGAACCCTGAACCCCGATGGTCAGCGGTCAATGCTTCGGGATGTCGCCACTGGCAATACCAACCACTTAACTCTCCGAACCCCGAACGCCGAGGTGCCGAGTCTTCGCTACAATGCCACCTGTACCCCACTATGCTTCCGGGGTCCCACACTGCCACGTCAACCTCGAGGTTTCGCGGATCGCTAATCCACAATGCAAAGTTCCCTTGCTGCTGGAAACCCCGAATGCCGAAACCCCGATACGTTGGATTTGTGCCACCTCTCCGCGCTCAAATCGATGGTTCCGATTAGATCAGGAAATCGCGACTCGCGATTTCGACGTGCATGCAACTCTTGCATTCGCCAACCCCGATATACTGATATGAAATGACAAAGGGTTCTCCCCTACACCTGCGAATTAACCTCCTCGCAACTCCTCCGCGATCTGACAGTCTGCAGGATTTTGAGACTCTCCATGATCAATGCAAGTCGTCGATTCTCTTCCTCTATGAAGAAATATCCGCTCTACCACCTTCGTCTTGTGCAAACTTCACTGGGGTCAATTCCCACAACGAAACAAAAGGAACTATCCCTCCTGTGATTTTTTCCTCTGACTCCTTCAGAGAACTTTCCCGCACTCTGTTCACTCTTCGACCTTCAACCACTCTCCAAGTGTTGAAGTCTCCCGGGTCCTGTGCATTCACACTCGCAACAAACCGACCTTCTCTTCTCAGGCTTACTACTGAGACTCCAATTCGACCTGCACTTCACCTGCACGGCTCGAATAACCCGAATTCACTCTGGGTAAAAGAGGACAAAAGTTCAACTACTCAGCCTCCTCAACGCACTCTATGCAGAGGAATTCGACTGCACTCTATGCAGGAATCTCCTGGCTCAAGCAGAGAAACAATTGGAACTCATTCCCTCATTCTCTCAGGTTTCGAACCTGATATGCAATCACATAAGAAGCATATAGAAGATAAGCATAAAAGGAAGCAAACATGCAAAAGAATAATATCAACAACACACAAAGATCAAACACATCCATGGAATTGAATCAAAGCTCTTCCTATTAATTCAATATCTGTACATGGAGGTTCTTCACAAGCTCTCTGCTCTGCTCTCTTCTTGCTCCTGTATGAATGAATGATGATACTATACAACAATACAACGGAGGGTGCCTATATTCCATTTTCCCTCTCGAAAGCTATAACTGTCTAATCTAGACTTAATTAACTTATCTACTTGCATTAAATCTAGTAAATGCCTCAACTACCTAAGGACGAGAGCTTATCTGCTCAAGGTCCGTTACAATGTACAAGTGTGCTTCATCACATCAACGTATTAATGTCTGGTGCAGCCATATTACAATGTTCCAAAATTTGAATGCTGGCGCTGTCCAACTGTTTTCTCTTTGCTCCTCGCGTTGGTTCGCTTGAAAGGTGAGCGATGCTCCTGCATCATACTCCTCGGCTCAAAAAGATTTCATGGGCTCCTGCTCATGAGCTCCTGCACAGTCTGCCCATGCTTTTGTATAACTTCTTCTGTCTCCCAGCTGGCATCCTCCACTGGGTGGTTCTTCCACTTTACCAGGTATTCAAAATATTGTTTTCTCCTGGTCTTCCTGCCTACTCTCTTATCCAGTATGCACTCCATCTGAGGTTTCTGTGCAACTGGCAACTGTTTCTGCCACTGGATTACTAGTTCCTCACCACTTCCAGCTCTTGTATCTTCGGCCTTATATGGGTATAGGTCTGAAACATTAAATATCGGGGATATCCGTATGTCCTCTGGAAACTCAGGATCATATGCATTTTCTCCAAACTTCCTCAGAATTCTGCATGGCCCGATTTTCTTCATCTTGAGCTTGTCGTATGTTCCCCTTGGGAACCTTTCTTTCCTGAAGTGCGCCAGAACCATGTCTCCAACTTCAAAATGAATTTGTCTTTTCCACTAGTCGGCTCTGCGCTTATACTCCTGGTTCACCTTCTGTAGCCTCTGCTTCACCTGTGTGTGAAGTTCTTGCATTGCCTCAGCAAATCCCTCAGCTCTCGTGCTGCTAGTCTCAGCCTGTTCTGACTCCCTGAGCTCAGACACTCCTCTCGGCTGCGTCCCATACAAAATCTGGAATGGGCTCTTACCTGTACTCCGATTCACAGAATCGTTGTATGCAAACTCTGCCTATGGTAGGATTTGATCCCAACTGGTGTGATGCTCTGTCACCAGGCTTCTCAACAGATCCCCTAAGCTTCTGTTGACTACTTTCGTCTGTCCATCAGTCTGCGGATGGTAAGAAGAACTGAACGCCAAGTCAGTCCCTAGCTTCTTCCATAGTGTCCTCCAGAAGTGACCTATGAACTTYGTATTTCGATCCGAGACTATGCTCCTCAGCAATCCATGCAATTGCACAATCTCTTTGAAAAACAAATTTGCGATGTGGGTCGCATCGCTGGTCTTATGAAACAGTATGAAATGTGCCATCTTCGAGAATCTGTCCACCACCACAAATATGGAATCCACACCTCGCTGTGTTCTCGGCAAACCCAACAAAAAATCCATACTAATGGCTTCCCATGGCCTCTCAGGTATGGGCAACGGCTGATAGAACCCTGTGTTCTGCTTTCGGCCCTTTGCATGTTGACATATCCTGCACCTGTCAACAAATCGCTTTACATCTGCACGCATGCCCGACCAAAAATATGATTCGCTTAGCTTGGCGAATGTCTTGTCATGCCTGAGATGACTTGCTAAGCCTATGCAATGTTTTTCTTTCACCAAATTCTCTCTCATAGAGCAATCTGGAATGCACAATTGATTTCCTTTGAATAGCAATCCATCCTGGATCAGGTAGTCAATCCACGAACTCCTATCTCTGAGAACTGGGTTCTCTGCTGCTTCGTATGCCTCGCCAAAGTCTGTGTCACCTACATACATGTCTTTTAAATTTTCAAAACCCAAGGTCTTGACTCTGAACTCCTGTAGCAACAAGCACTTCCTGCTCAAGGCATCAACTACCTTGTTTGTAGTCCCTGAACTGTGCTTGATCACGAATGTGAAATTCTGCATGTACTCTACCCACTTAGCATGCTTTTGATTCAGCTTCTCCTGCTGACTCACAAATTGCAGTGCATGATTATCACTGTACAACACAAATTCCTTGGGTATCAGATAGTGCCTCCACTTCTTCAATGCCTGGATGATGGCATAGAATTTTTTGTCGTACGTGGAGTAATTCAATTTTGCATCATCCATCTTCTCGCTGTAATATGCCACAGGTCTGTCAACCTGACTTAAAACCCCTCCAACAACATACCCACTGGCATCACACTTCACCTGGAAGGTCTTCCGAAAATAAGGCAACACTAACACTGGCTGCTCGGTTATCTTTCGCTTCAACAAATTGAAGCTCCTTTCAGCCTCTGCTGTCCACTGAAAAATTTTATGCCACTTTTTCACAGTGTCCATCATGGCGGCACTGATTGCACTAAAATTTCGAATGAATTTTATGTAGAAGATTTCCAAACCATGAAAGCTCCTTACCTCAAAAACATTTCTCGGCGATGGCCAATTTCTTATTAATTCAACCTTCTCAGGATCCATCTTCAATTCATTTGCCGAAATTACAAAACCCAAATCAATGAGTTCTATCTACATAAAGGAACGCTTCTTCAAATTGATCAACAGCTTCTCCTGCTGCAGTCATCTCATCACTATGGCCAAATGTGTCAAGTGTTCYTCCCTGGTTTTACTGAAAATCAGTATATCATCCAGGTATACAACGACAAATTTGCCAATGAATTCCCGCAGGACTTCATTCATCAGCCTCATAAAAGTGCTAGGTGCATTTGTCAAGCCAAACGGCATGACCAGCCATTCRTACAAACCCTCGTTTGTCTTGAATGTTGTTTTCCATTCATCTCCCTCTCTCATCCGGATCTGATGATATCCGCTCTTGAGATCAATTTTTGAAAAATAATTTGCCCTGCTCAGGCAGTCCATCAAGTCATCCATTCTCGGCAGTGGAAACATGTACCTGATGGTGATCTTATTATCGCCCTGGAGTCTGTACACATCCTCCAGCCTCCATCCTTCATTGGAATCAGTACCGTCGGGACGACACATGGACTTAGACTCTCCCTCACCAGTCCTTTGTCCTGTAGATCTTGGACCTACCTCCTGACTTTCTCGTTCTCCTGAGGTGTCAACCTGTACGCTGCCTTATTTGGTAGACTTGCTCCGGGTATGAGGTCAATGTAGTGACTCACACTCCGCACCGGTGGAAATGAACGAGGTAGTTCATCCACGATGATATCAGCAAACTCTCCAAGCAATTGCTAAATCTCCTCTGGCAAGTCATCCACTCTTGTGCTTGTCAGAACAACTCTCGGCTTCCTGACAACAAAGAACTGTGGATCCTCATCCTTCTCCAACTCTGTGAGAAGTTCTTTCCCACTCATGAGAAGTATGGTACTGCTCACTTCCGGCTTCACTTCCTTATCCTTCCCTGGAAGCGGTGTATGTGATTTCCCATCCTTCTCCAGGGTGTATGTGTTCATTCTCCCATCATGAACCACATGTCTATCATACTGCCATGGTCTTCCCAATAAAACATGACAAACATCCATGGGTATAACGTCACACAAGATTTCATCTCTATATTCACCCATTTTAAAATTTACCAAGCATTGTTTTGTAACACATACCTGGTGTCCTTTCTGTAGCCACGTCACTTTGTATGGACTCGGGTGTCTGCACTTCTTCAGCTCCAATTTATCCACCATATCGGTCGAAACGAGATTGTCGGTACTTCCACTG
>JASDQU010263980.1:0-15449 GCA_032191745.1 Picea mariana | reverse complement strand
TATGGGTCTTTCTTCAAGGGTTGACATCAATGACAAACAACCTTAATCAACAAACTATATTTGATGAGTATATCATATATAAGAAAAAAATATAAAAATCCAACACTTTGTTTTCACACTTCAAAGATAACACTCTTCACAAAATTCAAAAAATAGAAAGCAAAAATCTTAGGAAAGCATATGATTTAAGTTATTGCTCAGGTGATAGATCTGTTCATTGTAGGATCATGAAGAAGAAAGATGAACTTTGATTATGTCCCCTCGAGAAACTAAACTAAAAACAATTAACACTTTGCATACTCTTAAAAAGGAAACTCAATCAATATTAAAAGAAATACCAAACATAGTAAAACACTCCAGTATAGGTGCATGTAGGGTGAGCGATAGAGGATTTGATTGTGCTTATGTTTTAAAGATATAGTAATCAATTCTGGAAGAAAAGGCTAAATGTGGTGGAATACTACATTATAGGCTCATGTATGGTGAAATATGGAGATCCAGCCTACCCTTAGATTTGCAGAACGGAAACAAACACTACAGCATTTAGTCTAGACAAAACACTAAATCACTTAAATCGAATGATTGTTCTCACATACTCACACAAATATGTCAAATCATTACTCTGAAATCATTACACTCAGAGATCTCACATTACACACACAACTCTCACTTACTCAATATTACCACACATCCATGTGACCTTCTAATAAAGGTATCACTAAAACATGATAGAGGTGGAATTAGATGATGTAATCAAACATAAAATTACTCTGTTCACACACACAGAAAACTAGAATCATATTTACAGTTAATTACAAAGAGACTTACCTTGATAGGATTGGTGGGCCCTTTCCGTACCAACAAGGAAGCTATTTAAAGAAACTTACAGTAGAAATGATGTAAATGTACACATATAATCCATAAACTGAAATTATATCATTACTTGAGAAATAGGTATACAACTAACAATCTTCAAAAATCAACCCTACAACATAACAATTCCTTTTTTTTTCTTAGAACTATGAGATATTATTTATACATAAAATCCATGGAGGAATGGATGAAATCGAATCCCCAAACTCAAAAAACAATTTTTATAATTTTAGGATAAATCCCAAAAATCTGGGTTTTTCATCAATTTGGGCATATTTGAGTTAGATATCCACCCATATATGCTAAAAAAATTTGAATTTTGGAAAAGCGCTCACATGTTACTCAATTTTCCACATTCTAGACAAAACCCATTTCGTATAATTTCTAGATTTGATTCCATCTGCACAGAAATAAAGGCACAAGTTGGCAATTTGAGATTTTTGCTAATTTTTGCAGAATCATTCCCCCTGAGCTAGAAGTCCACACGTGTGATTTGGGTGAATTATGTCCCATGCGTGCGCATGTAGACATCTCTCTGGACAAAAACCATGTCCCTGATTTTCTTCTGGAAGCATTTCAAATTTTCAAACTATTTCTAGTACATGATGATTGTTGATGTTGGTACTGGATGAGCACAACATTGGTACCAGACGAGCGCATAATTGGTATCGAACGAGCTGAGTACTAAATGAACTATGAAACATGTACCATATGAATAGGGGTTGTTTTCATAAGGTCTGCTTAGATAATTCAAAGTAATTAGAGAGCTTAAAACATCAAATATTCAATCCAAATCATTAATAAATCATCATAAATCATGATTAAACATAAGTTACCTCATATGTACACAATAATGGCTAAAAGACATGTTTGTTGAGGAAAATATGTAGATAATGCATATCTATTAGGAAAAATTGGTCAGGATATGGGACAAGATAAGGCAATTGTTGGAGGTGACAAAAAGGAGGCTCAACATTCCCCCCATGCCTTATCCATTGCATGTTCTCATGTAACAATGATCTTCAAAATTTCAAAATTGATGGAATTACTCACTTGATCAATCATTCCCTGAAGTTCCACCCTTCTTCATCTCCTTAAGTTCTCTTTTATATAACCTTCTATACAATGTAAACCTCCTGGCCTATGCTTCACACTTCTTACCCATGACAAAGTAGTTATGATGGCAAAGTGGAGTCATGAGTAATAGATTGGATCTGTTAGTGATTTGATGTGAAGTCTTATCCAATTTGTTGTGGATCATAAATAGGATAAATGGATGGATTTTAATCAAATATGATTATACGATAGTGGCCAGGAGTTTTCGTAACAACTTTGACTAATAGCCCCCCTGGCTAGATCACCTTAACAAATAAAAGTGATATAAGCATAGTTTAGATACCATTTGAAGAGAGGAACCCATAAAAGAATACATCCCAAGATAATTAACTTGTTTCTTATCCAAGTTTATAGAGATAAAGCTCTTCTTGATTAGGTAGGGTGAATCACATATACTGAGGGTCCCACTTTCATGCAAACCTATTTATTTTAAAGATAGAACCCTAAAGTGGATACTTGAAGGTTCTTAAGAACATCATTCAAGAGATATAAAGGTCATCTCCTAGCTTTGATTTGATAATGATTTCTTAAGAATGAGACCCAAGGGTTTTTGTTTTGTTTTAGGTGTGCCAATTTATGTTTTTCAACTCTCTTTACCCATCATAGCCCCGCTGCTAACAGGCATGTTCAATACCCTGATGGGTTTACCATAGTACCATACAAGCATGGGCTCACTGCCATCATTCATATTTAGTACCTTGGCGGGTTTACTTGTACTTCTTGATACTTCCTTTTTAATATATTACTCAAAAGATTTAGAATGACGTATATTGCTCATTGACAACTTTAGAGTATAAGGAAGGCAGGTGGTACGTTAGTGTTTTAGAGTTATTAGGCACATAATTAATTGTTTCCAATTATACCAAGGGTGACATCATCCACATTAGCCTTAAATCCCATCTATTTAATGTATAATGGAACATCTTAGATAATGACTAAGAGGTCCCTCTAGTTAATCCTATTAGGGTTCCCATGAAAGTTCATTGAGGTTTTGCAAGGGTGGTCCACCACATGAGGTTTTCATCAATACCTCCCAAGAGAAACTTATAAAGAGAAACTTGGATAAGAACTTGTTAAATCAAGTAGGTTAGTTTTAAACAGAATGGTGTCACCACTTTTCAATGGATAATTCAATTATTAATCACTTTTTCAAAATGATGAGGTAATAAGACAAGTGCACCCATTATCATATAGAGCTAAATGTGAAAATATCTCCTTAAAAGATATCAAGGATGATTCATTTAGGGGTGAGTGTAGCAATGTAGGAGGAAGATGCACATGAGAGTAAAGAACAACTCAACACAAGACTTAAATGATCCTTGATAGAAAGAACATGAAAGGAATAGCACGTACCTCCAATTACCTGAAGTGAAAACAATTTTAAGTACAGGACAAAGAACATATCACTTTGGCATTAGTACCAGATTGGTAACTGGTATCGGAACATGTTTCTATAGTATCATAATAGATAGTACCAGAACAGGACTCTATAGCACCAGAACAAGACATTACCGGAACAGAATAGTACCAGAACATGATTTTGCAGTACCGGAACAGAACAGTACCAGAACATGATTCTGCAGTACCGGAACAGAACAGTACCAGAAAAGAACAGTACCATAACAGGTCTTTATGATCTTCAAAATGGAATTTGCAGACCTCACAATGTGTTTGGAATACTCTTAGTTTGATGCTTATGTGTATTGTGGGAAGAATTATGTAGGTAACTAATGCATAAATTTGGTACTGGTACCAGAATTATGGAAATGACTATCAAATTCCATCATTGAACATGTTGATTTGGACTTGCTGACAGAAGTTGAAAAGAATATGAAGTTCCCAACAACCACTCCCCCATGCCTTGGGTTTTTCATGCCCTCATGCACACAATGTGAGATGCTAAAAAAAATAAGGAGGGTTTCTGAGAGGGCTACGAACAACTACTAAAAAAAAAAACAATAGAACTAATTAAAACTAGATTTGTATTCATGCTTACAAATAGAAAATTCGGGGGAAATGTCAAAAGTCGAACAATGCATACATTATTCATGATTTATTTGACAAAAAATGATTATCTATGAATAAAATAGTATGGAATTAACATTTAGTTTCAATTTCTATTAAAAATATCACGTAATCGATCATCCTTGTGAAATAGTGGTCTTAAAATAGATAGGTGATGATAAAGCACAAATGCATCTTTTTTAACAACTTAAGGAAAAAGAATAAATTTGAGGAAATAGGTCATGAAGTACTCCCTTAAGTGTTCTCTTCCATTGACAATGATGCCTTCTCCGCTTTTGAAAATACCCTTCCAATATTATGTGTGCATTTAGAGGATGAAGAGATTATCTTCTCATAAAATTCCAAACAAAATTGTCATAACTTTTAGAAAGAAATATACTAGAGGAACAAAAGACCTTAAATTGATTGCTTTGTTAACTTTTGACATTCCCATTTATGAAAAGTATGAAAGATAGGGTGCATTTCACTTATATGCATAATTTATTTATTTATTTACTATCCTACTCTAATTGAACAAAAGAAAATGTCCTTCAAGTATACGAATAGTTCCAGTGAAGACATGTACGTAACAAGGTTAGAAATATATTCATACTCAGGTTTAAAACATAAATTTTAATGCATACCAGAGTATGAAGGACCAACTTCTTTGATGATGAGATCAAACAATAATGAAAAGTAAAAGAGTAGTGTGACTTGATAACTAATTGGAATTGTCTTTCAATAGGATCATTATATTCTTGTTTCTCTTCTTTGTTTAGGTCACATAGTATGTCCTCATTTTCCATGCTACATAGATTATTTTCTTCAAGATGATTGTTCTTTGGAGTACAATAGGATCTGTTGAGAGGCATGCTAAGAAATTCTCAATCTCAGGTTCCAATGGTTGCTCTCCAATTAATTCTATCCATGATTCTTTAGTCTCCTCACCAAATTGACAAGAGGAATCCAAAGGGAATTCTAAATCTTCTTGTGGAGAGACAAATAAATTATTTATTGTTGTCAAGATATGCTCTTCCTGAGAGGTGGATATCCCATCTGCTGCTAGAATGTGAGAAAGTTCTTGGAGGAACATTATTCAATCTCTTGATCATCTATGAATTACTCTAGCTGGTTGATGATCCCTGTCTCGCAACACAAATTAGTACTCGGGGGTTCTTACAACACCCAAAAAATGATTTATCATCAAATATTTGAATTTTAAAACTAAGAAATTAAAACTATTTGAAAAAATAAAACACACTAAAATTGAACTCCTTGTGTTACCGGGACCCTGTTGTCACCAGGTTATCGGTTCACACAAGTCATCTCATCATAAATAAAATTAAATTTGCATAAATAAAAACACACTTTTGCATAAAATAAGAAAAACACACCTGCATTAAAAGAAAAACACGTATGCATGAAAGGAAGAGGACAACCTAACTTTGGAGCAACCCCACTAAAGTGGATGCATAGGCTCTTCCCTCATGTATTACCGTCTTCTCTCCACCCTTAGGTCATCCATAAAACCAATCCAAAACCATTAAATCAATCTAATTCAAATACTACCTATTACCGTTTACAACTCCCCGGCAACGACGCCAAAATGTTGGTGCAATTATATGCATAATATATTACCAAACCTAAATTATCGATCAAGATTCGTAATCAACATAGTTGTTACAATATATGTGCTAGCAATAGGTGGTTTAACTATGTCTGATGAGTATAGCCTATATAATAAAAAAATATAAAAAACCAACACTTTGTTTTCACACTTCAAAGATAACACTCTTCACACAATTCAAAAATTAGAAAGAAAAACTCATAGGAAAGCATATGATTTAAGCTCTTGCTCAGGTGATGGATTTGTTCATTGTAGGATCATGAAGAAGAAGGATGAACTTTGATTATATCCCCTGGAGCAACTAAACTAACAACAATTAACACTTTGCATACTCTTAAAAAGGAAACTCAATCAAGCTTAAAAGAAATACCAGGCAGAGTAAAACACTCCATTATAGGTGCATGTCGGGTGAGAGATAGAGGTTTTGAGTGTGCATGTTTTTTCAAGATATAGTCTAATCAATTCTAAAAGAAAAATTTAAAAGTGGTGGAATACTCCATTATAGGCTCATGTATGGTGAAATATGGAGATCCAACCTGCCCTTAGATTTGTAGAACAAAAACAAACGCTATAACATTTTGTCTAAACAAAACACTAAAGCACTTAAATCGAATTATTATTCTCACATACTCACACAAAGATGTCAAATCATTACTTAGAAATCATTATACTCAAAGATATCACATTACACACACAACTCTCACTTACTCAAGATTACCACACATCCATGTGACCTGCTATTAAAGGTATCACTGAAACATGATAGGGGTGGAATTAGATGTTGTAATCAAACATAAAATTACTATGTTCACACACACAGAAAACCAGAATCATATTTAAAGGTAATTACAAAGAGACTTACCTTGATTGGATCGGTGGGCCTTTGTCGTACCAAAAAGGAAGCTCTTAAGAGAAACTTACAATAGAGATGATGTAAATGCACACATATAATCCATAAACTGAAATTATATCATTACTTGAGAAATAGGTGTACAACCAACAATCTTCAAATATCAACCCTACAACATAACAATTCCTTCTTTTTTTCTCAGACCTATGAGGTATTATTTATACACAAAATCCATGGAGGAATGGATGAAACCGAATACCCAAACTCAAAAATCAATTTTTACAATTTTAGGGAAAAACCCAAAAATCTGGGTTTTTCATCAATTTGGGCAAATTCGAGTTAGAGATCCACCCATATATTCTTAAAAAAATCGAATTTTGGAAACTTTCCCCCATGTTACTCAATTTTCCACATTCTAGACAAAACCCATTTTGTATAATTTCTAGATCTAATGCCATCTACACGGAAATCGAGGCGCAAGTTGGTAGTTTGATTTTTTTGCTAATATTTGTAGAATCTTTCCACCTAAGATGGAGGTCCACACATGTTATATGCGTGAATTATGCCTCACTATGCGCATGTAGACGTCTCTCTGGAAAAAACCCATGTACCCGATTGTCTTCTAGAAGCATTTCAAAATTTTGAACTATTTCTAGTACCGGACGGTTGTTGATGTTGGTACCGGACGAGCACAACAATGGTACCGAACGAGCTGAGTATTGGATGAACGCCGAAACAGGTACCAGATGAATGTGGGTTGTTTTCATAAAGTCTTCTTAGATCATTCAAAGTAATTAGAGAGCTTAAAACATCAAATATTCAATCCAAATAATTAATAAATCATCATAAATCATGATTAAACATAAGTTACCTCATATGTACACAATAATGGCTAAAAGACATGTCTATTGAGGAAAATAGGAAGAGAATGCATATGTATTAGGAAAAATTGGTTAGGATATGGGACAATATAAGGCAATTGGAGGTGACAAAAAGGAGGCTCAACATTATTATTGAAGGTCAGATGTCTTTGACCATGTATGGACCCAATCATGCAGTATCTAGCTTTCTTAGTTTACCTTTTACTCGATTTTCATATAGTAGTACCAAGTCTCCCTTATTGATGTATTTATTCTTAATGTGGCGATCATGCTAGGATTTTTGTTGAGTTTTCTGAATTTCCTGATGTTGTTGTGCCAACATCCTTTCTTCTTCTAATTGGTTAAGTTGGTAGAAGCATTGTCTTGTATTTAGCATGTGATAAAATTCTAAAACATAAGCTATCCAACCTGTGTTTGCGTAGAAATGTAGTGAGCCTAATGATTATTGATCATAAACTAATTTAAAGGGATTTTGGTCAGTCGATATTATGTATTTTTTTCTATATACCCACAGTATTGTTGGAACTTTTTCATCCCAATTGTCTCTATTGAGACTGCATATTTTCGTGAGGCCCTTATGTAGTGTTTTGTTAAAAAATTCGACAACCCCATTATCTTGTGGGTTATATGCAATTGTTTTTCTATGGTTGATCATAATTTTCTTCAAGAATACTTCAATTATACTATTGATGAAGTGGGTTCCTTGATCACTTATTATTGTTAAGGGATAGTCGAATATGGTGACTATATTTTCGTAAATAAATTGTGTAGCTCTTTCCTTCGTACAGTTCTTGACCGGTTTTTCTTCTGCCAACTTTGTTAATTATTCAATGAATGTAATAGTGTATTTTTCTCCCAAACTTTTTGTTATTTTTTGGAAAGGACCAACAAAATCAATAGCCCATATTTCAAATGGTAAACTAGGGTTTATTGGGTGTAAGGGAATTTAATTCTTCCATAGTGGTTGGTGTAACATTTGACATTTTTCACATTTATTTACTTGTTCTCAACAATATTTATGTAAATCTGACCACTAGAGACCGACTTGAAGGATTTTCTTGGTTGCCTCATTGGCTTGAAAGTGACCTCCCACTGGGCTTGTGTGTGCTTCGTTAATGATTTATTCATGTTCATGCTCTACTGCACATATTCATAGAATGTTGTTGAGTCCTGGGTTGTAAAGATATCCATTAATGCGAGTGAATGGTATGAATTTCATGGCTAGGAATTTGCATTCATTGGATGGGAGATCTTTAGGTGCTTTCCCTTCTTCTAGAAAATTTGCAATTTCTTCTAATTCTTTTGGAACTACTTCAACCCTGAATAAATTTGCATCCAATAAATCATCATCTGTCCATGTCGGATATTCCCCTATTTCAAATCAGGACAGAGGATTCGTGCCAACATTATTCTTTCCCAGTTGAACTACTACTTCAAAGTCGAATTCTTGAAAGAGTAGTAGCCATCAACAAATTTTCCCTTGGTGGACTAGTTTATTGAGTAGATATTTCAGTGCTTGATGATCTGTGAAGAATGCAAATGGATTGGCTAATAGATAATGTCAAAATTTATGCAAGGAAAAAATCATTGCTAAAGCCTCTCATTCAATCATCAAATAATTCCTTTCTGCTTCATTTAGTTTTCGAATGACATATGCGTTTGAGTGGTCGACCATGTCATCATATGGTTGGGCAAATATCGCACCAACAATAACATTTGAGGCATTGACATGAACATGAAATTTCTTGACCATTTTGGAAATTATAGGATGGGCACTTCTACCAATTTTATTTTTAATAGCTCAAAGGATTTGTTTCATTCCTAGTTCCACTGGAACATGAATTTGTTCTTTAAAAGATCATTGATTGGGAACATGATGTCGAAGTAATGTTGGATGAATTTTCTATAATACCCTGTATGTCCAAGGAAGATTTTAATTTGGTTTTGGTTGAATGGTGGCTTCAAGTTGAGGATGATTTCAATTTTGTTCATGTTGACTTTTATCTCATCATTTCATACAATATGGCCTAGCAGTATCACTATGGGTGTCGCGAATATGCACTTTTTAATGTTTAAAAACAATTGGATTTGTCTGCATCTTTACAGAGTTGTTTTTAACCATTGAATGTGGTATTTTAGAAGGTTGTATATAGTCTAGTTGTCGAAATACACAACCATTGTTTTATAAATATACTCTTGAAATGTCTTTACCACTATTCTAGAGAAGACTACTGGGGCATTTTTTAGGCCAAATGGCATGAATTTGTATGCAAATGATCCACATTCAGAGACAAATGTATATTTTTCTTGATCTTCCTTTGCTATATGTACTTGATCATATCTAGAGAAGCCATTGGTGAATGAGTAACATTCATGTCCTACTACTTCATTAATAATCTCATCAGCAAATGGTGTTGGAAATGGATTGGTCATTGTGAGTTTATTCATTCCTTGGAAGTTGACACACATTCTTAATTTTTTTGGGTCATTCTTCTTAGGTTGCATAACCATGGGAATTTCCCATTCTGAATTGTCAATCCAATATATAATTCCATCATTAAGCATTGCTTCGATTTCTTTTTGGACAATGGGATTGTATTTGTGTGCCAACTTATATGGTATTTTTTAAACAGGTTTGGCACCAAGGATGAGTTATATTTTCATTTCGCCCATCTCTTGTACCACTCCTTTGATATATTTATAGTCACATGTGAATACATATTGGTATCTTTCTAGTAGGCCGACTATTTCCATGGTTTGCTTGTCAGACTAATAGTCACCCATTCTATCCATTTTTTGTCAATCGTCTATTGAAATGTGAAATTATTTTGTTTTAATTTTGGAATCCATCCATTTTGGTTCTTTTGACTTGTCCAATTGTCGTTCTCCTTTTACAACTCGATTGTAACTCGACGGAAATTCATGTTTTTCAATATCATCTTTCTCTTTATTTTCTTCCTTGGTTACAGAGTAGACTGTTTTTACATGGTTTTGTACTCCTTGATGGGTATTCTTCCATCAAAATGTTTGTCCTGGAAAGCTTATGTTTTCCATGTCTATTCGATGAGATGTGATATTATGTGAATTGTGCATCGATATTAAGTTACAATTGAATTCGATCCCATATCAAATTTAGTTTTTCCTTTTGTTTGAGTTTCCTAGGGACTTGGTTGTTCTAAGAAATTTTTGATCTCTCTTGTTTTGTCCTACAACAGTGTCTCTTCAGGTTTGAATTTAAAGTCTTTAAGGAAGTTATTTTTTATTTCATTCCATTCAAATGTGTTTCCACACTCTTCCTCAATTTTATACCATTTGTGGGGTATGTTGTCTAATGTATTTGGAAACATGTGAGGCCATACCCTTTCATCTCTATAGCCTTCTTTCCTCCATGCTTTCTCACATTGTTGGATGTGAGTGACTGGGTTGAACCTAGGTTTGAACATCGAGATGCCGATATTGGATGATAGTATTTTCCCACCAAATATTTCAACAAAGTAAAGAGTGGCAGTGTTCCACGTTTGTAGTCAAGGTGCATGTGTCTCCCACCATCGGGTTGCTTGGACTGTAAATGATTCGACTAGACTTTTCACTCTCCCCTGATCTTCGACTAACTTGGAAACCTCGTCAACATGCATTTATGGAGAGTTTCTTTCACTAAACCACAAAGGTTTATTTGTGTCTGAATGTGTTGGAATTAGTGTTGGTGCCTACTTGAGCTTTCGTTCGCCCACAATAGGTACTGCTTGTACTGAGAAGCATGATTTGGATCGCATTATTGGTATCGCTTCTATCGAACAACACTCTTTTTCTTGTTGTTGTAACCCTTAAGATGTTTATGGCTAGGAAACTATGCCAAGGCATCCATTAGATTAATTAATTTTTTTTTTTAGTCGATCTATCTTAAAACAAAGTGTTTTTGTTGCTAATTTAGGCTTGCATATTTAGTCTTTAAATTTTTAAATATTTAATATGAGAAGGAAAATCATTATATGTTTCAGACAATTAAATCCTTAGGATATGAAAGAATAATATAGAGAAAAACAAATTGAAAATTAGAACAATGTATCTTCTAATAAATATTACTTTAACTTTCAGGAAGAAGAGGTAATGTTTGTTTATGTATCTTAAAACCATAATATATTTTGAACTTTAAAGAATACTTCTTTGAATTCAAAAAGGAATAATGAAATATAAGCACAAGTCTCCTTTTATAATCACAATATTTTTGAAAAAATATGAAACTTTTAATTATACCTTTGCAGTGTTATGATGGTAGTTGTTGTACTAAATAATCACATTCATGGTAGTAGATACATCTAAGAAGAAATTAAGAACATGGAAGTAACAAATAAAGAGAAATCACATAATCTGAAACACAAAAGTTTGAATCTTCAAAACTTGCAGAGAATTTTGCTAAGACTTAAGCTCGGGCCAAAAATATCCTTTACATTGATTTCTCATGAGTATTTATACAAGATAGGTCGAAACCAAAAATGGTTATTCGATCCTATTTTTTAGGAAATTGAGATACAACAAAATCCTTGACTCCATATAAATAGAACAGTTGGAGGAGTCAATTGCTAATTTTCTTCTTCTTTGATGAGTCATCCTGTCAACAATTGGAGGAGAAGATTCCAAGTCACTTTTGAAGGGTAATTGGAATATTTCATATGTCTAAATGCAATATCCATATTAGTGTATTTTTCAAAGGTAGGGGTATATGAGAATAAGTTCTTTGTCTGCCATAAAACATATAAGTCATCTATGAGTAGATTGGTAATGGTTTGATAGTTTAGTCTTTATTTGTTCCATAAGCCTTCATCTTCTGAAATTATGAAATAGTTTTTCCTTTGTATTTGATTTCTTATTTCTACTTTGAGATTGTTTTCTTTAGGATTTCAATTTCAACACCTTTTAGATTTAGATCTATTAATGCCCCTCATAGTCTAGTTGTTGGATATGATGTTTTTGTTGCTTGAAAATAAGAAGATCCTCCTTGTAAACTTTCAATATGTTTTTCATACATTTCCATCTGTTCTCCCATATCTTACATTTTCTTCACAAGTTGATATTTCTCTTCCTGGATTGCCTGGAGTTCCGGAGTTTGTACATGGTCAATTCCTGGTATTTTGAGCTTTTTCTTCAAAACTTGTATTCATTTGTCTTTTTTTTTCATCAGTTCTTGTATGGATGCATCATCTTTTGGATTTATTCCAAGTTCTATTATCCATTGTTCTAGCTCCTCCACTCTTATCTATTTGGTTCCAGTAACCAACTTTTCATTCTTCAACTGGGTTATGAGCTTATCAATGATAACTTGAATTTTCTTGATTCCAAGATTATCTATCAAAGAATCTTTGTTTATCATTTCAATAGTTTTTATGTGCCAGTCAAATTTATCCAAAGGATGAAAATTATTTAGATCTATAAATATGTTTGTTACTTTTTTCTGATCCTTTGTCTCCATAACTGCTATATTCATCCTCCCTTTCTCATAATCTATACTTGAGATCATTTTGGTCTGGTATGTATCATGGTCATAGATTTTAGGAATCATACTTTTATTAATCCTTGCTTCTGCCTCTCTAACTTCCATGAACTAATGAACTTGGTCCAATTTCTTTGATTGATCAATAGTTCCCGACTCTCTCTCACTTTGAGTTGCCACACCTTTAATATTTTCTGCAGACATCACTTCTACAGTCACAGCAAGGCCCATTTTCTTTGGCATTATTTCTTTAGGCAACTACGTTTCATCTTCTTCAATTTCTTCTAATCTATGCTTCTTGGATGATCCTACTTCCCCTATTTATGAACTCTTTAAAGCAGACTCTGAATCTTTCCTTTTGTATGTCTTTTCAAACTGTTGTGGAGTTTGTGTGATTGGGGACTTTGTTGATTGGTCAGGTGCTTTACCATGGATCTATAGAATGTTTAGAACATCTTGCCAACTGTCTTGGTTTGCCAATATATCCAATTTCTCTTTTTGTTGATGTTGATAAGGACTTTTCCCATGTGAAATTATTTTTGATGAAATTATGCCATGAGGGTCATAATTCCATGGTTCACCTTGTTGTAATACTAGATATGAAAGCATCTTTGTTGTAACCTATAGTGTTGACCTAGTATTCACAATGAAAGGACCTAATTCCTTATTTAATTTAAAATTCACCTTATTATTATTAGGCACAAAATGAATTTCATCAAAGTTCAATCTTTGCCTAACATATTCAAGAGCAAAATTTTTGGGAGTCATAAAAACAAGCAAGCAAAATGGAGCAAGTTGACAACCATAAATCTTGATTTCAGTGTAAGGTTCAAAGACATACTAGTCTCCCATTCTTTTGTCTAGTCTTAATTGCAACAATGTTTTGCACTCAGGAAAGATTCTAGGGGGATCTTGATTATGTATGATTTGGTAAGCTTTGGACACAAACTGATCCAAATATTGTGAAAATTCAACATTCAAAGGATTCTTAATAATCACAAAAGTCCAATGAGAAATCGAGGTAGGATTACCAAGATCATGTTAAACTTTTAACCCTGGATGCATGAAATGAAAAACTTGTGTAAATAGAAAGAGATGAACTAGGTAAGACTAGTATCTGAATCTTCTGAGAGTCACGAATTTGGAAATATGGTAATGAAATTGATATGCTATGATAATAATTGGTGGAGAAATAATAATTAATTCAAATGTTACCTATTTTCATCAATCGATGTGACACTGGACACATTTCATCTCAATGTCTAATGTGTGAGGGGGGTTGAGCATGATTAGGCTAACCACATATCCCAGCGGTCACAATCGACAAATGGGTGCCACATTGAAAGAAGTTTAACCATGGTATATTTTTGCACCCCCCTCCCTTGGGATAAACTGTTAAGCCCTAATGTTGGCTCATTGCCCCTTAATTGGGGCATATTAGATTAGTAATGCTATTTTATTTATGTCGGCTTAGGCCATTAGTTGTAATTTAGATTAGTAATTTTATTTTAATTATGTCGGCTTTAGGCCATTATTTGTAATTATACCTCCTAGTCTCCTATAAATACCAAGGAGACATTTTCATTTTGAATCATCTTGTACTTGAACATTTTAAGTGGGGTAAAAGGAGGTTTCCCCCTCGAAGAGGCTTATTATCTGAAATTATCTCAGTTTCAAGGCGTTGAGTACTTTTCCTGTGGTTTTTCCTTGCTATATTGATGTTTGGTTCTTAACATATGGTATCAGAGCTGAAGGTCTTGGGGTTTTTCTGCTACATCTAAGACACCATGGTATTTTTACTATAACTTTTTTTCTACAATGTTTCAGAAGGAACCGCTTGGAGGGTATTTAGTAGACGGATCAAGGTACGTTGGGTTCAAAATTTAGCTCCTGAGGCCTTATACTTTCGGAGATACAACCTGTAAAATATAGGGTTATGGAATCATCCTGAAATGAGACATTGAAGAATTTTCGCTATAAAAACGTTTGTGTAACGTTTCAGACCCTGCCCTCCAGAGACCATTTATAGAAATTAGTATTGTATCTATGGTAAAAAGTTCAGCTTTTGGGTCATCTTAAATTTGTAGATACACCCTGTGTAAGATAGGGTATCTGACTAGCCCTATTGACTAGTCTCAAGAAGGTGTTCTAGGTAAAACAATCATAACTTATTCCTAGAGTATCCAAATTGAGTGGGACTGGTTTCATTGGATCGTGGACAGTATGTAGTATTTTGGGGGCGATTTTCAAAATTTTATATCAATTATTTTGTGTGGGGCATTCTATACAAGTGAGATCTCCTGGAAAGGCCAAAAATCGGCAAGTTGTGAGGAAGTTACTGTAAATTCCACTTGGCACATCCAATTTTGATCAGACCTGTGGCATTGTAGAGAAGAAATATCAAAGAACTACCTAAATGAAAGTTTCATACCCAAAAGGGCCGAAACTTGGGAGATATAACAGAATAAATATTGTCTAGCAGAACCACCTCAAAATCAAGACTCAAAAGTGATATTTGGCCAACATGCCACCCAAAAAGGGACCTCCTACACCAAATAAACCTCCAGAAAATCCTAATTGGACTCTTGATGAAGGTGAAGAAATGCGTAG
>JASDQU010263978.1:962-11003 GCA_032191745.1 Picea mariana | reverse complement strand
CTCAAATGAAAAACAGTTGAATTAAAAGACAAAGAATTAAAGACGAGATAAGAGAGGGAAGAAAGATATCCCTACCTTGCATCAAGAGGACTACATGAATGGGATAGGTATGATGCAAGACTTTGTAGGCCAACTTTTGATGTGACAAGAAGAAAAGGTGTAACAATGCAATTTTGGATAGGGACCATTTCACATTATGCTTCCATTGTATTCTTCAAGGTGCTTTTATTCATCATACAAACACTAATGCTTTCTTGGCTAAGGATAAAAGAAAGAATACTAAATAAGATAAGATTTCCATAAATTTTCAAGAGGGACTCTTGTTATCAACTAAGAACTAACTAATGAATGATTATAACTTTCAATATATAGAAAGGGAATATACCATGCATGCCTCTTTGATACCTCTTAAAAACTTTCTTCCCAAGTGTCATGTCCCCATAGTGTGCCTAGCCGACTCTTGCAATCGTGCACCACTAGACGGCATGTGGCACCATGAATTTTCTCACTTGAATGCTTAGAAACACCAAGATTACTTCGTCCAGACTATGTGATGCAGGAGCATCAAAGGCAGGGCCAACAATGTGACAAGGTGGTCACATGTTGTGGCTTTGGAAGAGGACTAACAGTCCAAAGAACTTGGGAACTTTATTTTAAAGTGTTATTGTCTAATTATTGCTAGTTTTGCTTGTTTGTCAATTTATGAGTTAAACTAGATATGGCAGTTTAAATCTCCATGCGAGGAGACTGAGCCACCTAGGTTAATTGGTTGCAACATTTTAGCCGTTAGTTTTCTAAATTTAGTAGATTCCTTCGTTTATGTAGGAGGGTTGTTAGTTGTTAGGGTTGGCAGTGAATATTAATTTCGGGGGGAAGTCAGTGGGAGAGAGAAGCGGGAGAGAGACAAACAGGTGTGTGGGGCGCTCTGTACTACAGATGAAAAAAAAATGTGCAAACTGTGTTGGAAGCTCGAGGGTTTCCTACAGAGAAATTTGCAATAAATAGATAGTGTTTTTTGTATTTATCGGTGTTTCCTGTAAGTAACTGAGACTGTATCTATGGTGATATGATTATTTCACTGAGATTGAGAGTGTGTCGTTCATTTACATATTATTGACTATTGCATAGTAGAGTCAGGTCTCTGGTTTAATCGAGCCAGAAGTTATCATGATGACTATGCGAGGGTTTAGTATTTCATACTGAATAGTAGAGGAATGAGGTAATGTACCAGAGAACCTTTGAGTTCGTCTGATACGACCTCGTATTTTCATTTATATGCTTGGAATTGAAGAGGAGAATTGTAATTATATTATAACCCGAGTATCATTGTCAAATTCAGGGTTAAACAATGTGAAATAGTTGATATACAGTCATATTACAGTGTCGACAGATTGAGTGGTTGAAATTTTGTTGGAGGGCGAAGTTAGAAATCAACGACTTGAATTGCATTTCGCAATCGAACTTGCAAGGATGCTAAGAGTTGGAGTTTTCTTGTAAATTGTAGAGTTGACAAAGTGCATTCATCGACATATAGGCGTATTGCAAAGCCAACAAAATTAGAGGGTCAAGATAACTGTTGATTTTACGATATCTGCGCAGAGGAGTTGAAGAAATCATGTGTTTTCACTATTCAAGAGACAGAGAAATGGAGAGGTTTTACACATAGATAGTATAAATCAAATGGACAGTAGCTGTGTGTATAGGGGGCAATCAAACGGTTGGAAAAGGGAAATAATAAGGAGCAGAATCGATGTTGATGGTCAAAGGATTGACATGGTGTTCATGGTGCACAGTCAGAGCATAGGCGTAGATCTTAGCACATTTGAACGAGTACGATAGGCCTTGGTGCACATGCATCGGTCATGTGGAGTAAACAAGGGGGCACTGAGGAGATGTGGGATTAAACACTTTTTAATGTTGAGACAGAGCCTAGTCATAGGCTTGGGTCCTATGGTAGTGGATCGATGAATGGTAAACATTTCTTTTTTTTTAAATGAAGATAAGCCCAGATACCTATAACCTATGGTCACTATTGAAATCGCATATGAGAATGCATATAGTTTGGAACTAAGAGCAATAGATTTGATGGTAGAAACAACCTTGACTAGAAGACTAAGGTTAGAGTTGAGAAAAAAAAACATGGGCTCTAAAAGTTAGTAAGGGATATATGAACCTAGCAAAGTGTGTTACATAGTAAGGAGCACACTAGAGATTTAGAGATATACTCGGGTATGGGTAGGCCGAAGGTTTGTCATGCTATCATATTTGGTATCAGAGCAGTAAAGGTCCTTTGGGAAGAACAAAGGAGAACTCTGAAAATATTATTTGTAAACAGTGGCTTGTGAAGAGTTCACAACAGAGAAGAAATTGTAGACAACAAAGGGTTTCAGCCAGGCAAGATTGAGGAAGTTTGGTAAGTGATTATGTCTTTTCATTTGATTGTTTAAGATAATATGCATGAGTTATTGGAAGGAAATAGATGAAGGGAAAAGTATGATAGTGAATCATATCTTGGAGGATGTGAAGGAGAAGAGAAAGCAAAGCTCTTAAAGAAGGGGAAAAGACTCAGAAATTTCATCTCGCAGGATTGGTGAAGTTGTAGCAGTGTTTTGGCTGAAGCAGATACTAGTAAGAAGTAGGAGTCAAGGATTTGAATATTCATTGGCTTTCATAAGGGGAGATAACTTGCTTGCAGGTGAAAGCAAGAGAATATTGTGAATGAACCAAGGTAGCACAGGTTATTGTTGGAGAAGGGAGACTAACTATAGTTCTTAAAGGAAGGTGAGTAGTTGTAAAGAAACAACCTATCAGCCTTAAATGTTGAAGAGAAGGAGTTCTCAAGGGAAGGTTTTGTGTGAAGAGCCAAGAGGGAGCAAATTCACCAAGAGATGACTTGGGACTGAGAACAAGTGTTGTACTTGTCTCAAAAATAGATGAGGTTGTTTGCAGCTCACAAGGTGGAACGAGATGAGTCCACAGAGGAAGAAGAGATGACCATTAATGGTTATCTTAGAGGTTCAAGGAGGAGTCACAATCATAATAGAGAAACCAGCAGAGATGCCAGTAGAGGACCAAGGATGAGAAGACTTGGGGTGGTATGTACAGACAAGTTGTTGAAGTCAGCTTGTAGTGATGGATTAGTTGTAGTCCATGATGAACAAAGAGGAATTCATGATAGAGAGAATATTGTGGTTGTTGATAATCATAGTGAAGGTTCAGAAAAGGGCCATAAAAGATCAAGTTGGGAAAATCTTGATAGGGAGTTGGATAAAATAAAAGTGCAGTTGGAAGTAATGAGAGAGTTGTTGGATCATGTTGTCATTGATGCCAATGGTTTGATTGATTGATGGCATTGATTGATATCAAGTGATTGATTGATGAAAAAGGATTGATTGATTGATGATTGATGTAATGTAATATGTATTGTCCTTCATGATAATGCATAGATGAAGATGGATCAATGAGTTGTCATTGATATGATGAAGATGGATCAATGAGTTTTCATTGATACATGATGAAGATGGATCGATGTGGTTTCATTGGTATATGAAGCATTGTTGGAAAAATGTATAGATGACTCATTATTGTCTTATCATGATTGATAAGGTGCACAAATGGATGAACTCCAAAGTGGTCCCCTTATGGTGAAATCCCTCACGGGAAGACACTTTGCGGATTGAGTTATCCTAGAAGAATGCTTGGAGGACCCATGCTTGTATATGGAATAATGAGTTGAATATCAATAAAATTGTTTTTGAAACTATCCTAGATGGATAGTTCTTGTCATGCCATTTCCGGTGGTATGTGGAATGTCACATAACTCCTCATGGTTTGAGAGTTATGGCCTTACGAAGTTGGAGGACCCCCATATGAAGGCTTGAAGCCCCCAAGGTCAAAGAAGTCAAAGTGACCTAAAAGAATAAATCATTATTTAAATGATAAAGCAAAATGACAAAGTCAAGGAGGATTATTTAAACGATAAAGTAAGGTGACAAAATCAAGAAGGAATATTTAAATGATAAAATATTGGAGAACTTTCTATTTATGGAAAGTGATCAACCGTAAAATAAGGAAAATAGGTTAAGCAACCTAAAATTGGGTAAAGTGACCTAGAGGATGAAAGTATAAATAAGATAGCTATGGACTCTTGCATTTCATCCTTTTTTTGGATCAATGGAGAGCTTCTTGTGAGAATATCTTTTGGAGTATTGATGGAGAGCTTCTTGTGAGAGCTTCTTGTAAGATCATTTTGGTGTGGATCTCTTGAGCATGATTGAAGATATATTCTAAGAAAGAGAGAATGAGGAGGATCTCATGGATGTATTAAAGTTTCGGCAATATCGGAGATCTTGATGGAAAAAGTCTCGGAGCTTCAGAAAACCTATTTTCTGGTGCGTACGCAAGTTGTCTGTGTATAGGGTGCGTATACGCAAGTTGTCTATGTACAAGGTGTGTATAATGTGCATATAATACATGGGTTGTCTGTATACAAGGTGCATATATGTGGGCTATCTGTGTATAGGGAGCGTACAATGGATAAAATCATGGATATTTTTGGTTGAGTTGATGACAAGTTGTTGAAGACTGAAGCAGGTTCCATATCTGCACTCTATGGGCTCAGATCTATCACTGAGACACTGGTATGGTTACATTATTGTCTTGATGGATAACATTGCTTATTGTGTTGTGAATTTATAGGGCATTCTTGGTATGGTTTCTATGATGTGATTTATGTTGGTTGATGGAGTGAGCAACACTCTTATGATTCATCACTGATATGATGGTTGTAGTATGTTGATTTCTTATGCATGATTGAGTATGATTCATATTGATTGGTTGTGAAGCATGAGCAAGCTATTGGAGAGCTTGGATGTATTGTGATTGGATGGTGGTCAGTTTGTACAATGACAAACATAAGATAATGATAAATTGGTTGTAGAGGATCTGAGTTGATTTTGAAGGACAAACCCTAATAGCTCAGAAGGTATATGCAGGTTGCAATATTGTTTGGGAGCATATACGCAGGTTGTAGTACTTCTTGGGCATGTATACACGCGGGTTGTACTACTGGTAGGGCACGTACATGCACATGCTACACTACTGATAGGTCGCGTACCTATTGATAGATTGATATCTGTTGAGGATTGTTGCCTCATCTTAGTTGGTGCTGAGGGTGTAAGCTGAGTCTTGCATTATAGAGCTGATGCTCTTGCAGAGTTGTACTCTATTCAATTGTTGCTGATAAACCCCCAGATTGTTGTCCATAATAAAAAGAAAATTGTACATACATCTTGTGTTCTTTGTGTTCCTTGTGGTGATGACTTGTTGATGATATATTGTTGATATATGTTGTTGATATGTGCTCACATCTAACTGGTTATAAATGACAGCAATGAGTAATGAGTAAAATGTTGAATGCTAACTAAAGAGTTTTGTGTAAGAGGAAAGTTTGGGAAAAAGAGCCCCACATTCATTCACTCCCCCTCTAAGTGTGGTAGGTGTGTCCAACAATTGGTATCAGAGCGGGCCTTCACTACAAGCCTTAGCAAGATTGAAGGAGATCCATAGACACACAAATGGATGATGAAATACCAATCCTTGATTAGGAAAACTATTCTACTTGGAGAATAGAGATGAAAGTGTATTTGAAGACAATGGGAGCAGCTATTTGGAAGGAAACCATTGGTGGATATGTTTCGTTGAAGAATAAGTGAAAGTTTGCAGCTCAAAGGGAAGGAAAGAAGAATGATGCATTGGCTCTCAAGACCATTCTTAGTGGAATTTCAAGCCCTATCAAAGAAATCATGGGAAAATGCACTTCCGCCAAGGATCTATGGCTAAAGCTAGAGGAGACATATCAAGAAAAGAAAGAAGATGTTGAAGGCCACTCCATGAAGATTATCAAAGGTAAGGAATCATAAAAAACCCTTGATTTTATTATTTCTAAATGTGATCTTGAAAACATTTCAAGTGAAAATAAAGAATCAAGTGATGATAACACAAAGGTAGATCTTGAAGACATTTCAAATGAAGGCAAAGAATTATGTGTTGGTATTGGCAAAAAGGAAGATAGTGAAGATATTTCAATTGAAGGTAAAGAACCCTCAAACACCCTTGATTGCAATGATGATGATGAATTTTCTCTACAAGTGAAGAAGAAGATGTAGAAACAGTTTGTGTAAAGTTTGATGGTTATTATCCCATGAAAAGAATAGAAGAAAATATATTAAAACTTCAAAAAGAAGTTGAAAAGGGTTTATATTGATATAGAAGTGATCATTACTATACACACTATAACTATCTTTCGAATAACACTAAGAAGTTTCTTAGGAGGAGTCAAAGGCACATCTTGATGTTAAAAGAAATTATCAAAGAACAAGAAGAGAGCAATAAGACTCAATTAGAAGAAAAGGAAGAAGATATCACACGACTAAAGAATGAAAAAGAAGATATGAATGTAGATGATGAGATTAGCAAAAGTTTTGAAACTATTTTCCATCTCAAAACCCAAATTGAAGAAGCCAAAAGAATAGAGGAACTATTGAAGAATCAAATAAATGAAAGGGAAGAGTCATGTTGTAAGTTAGAAGCTAAAATTTTTGACCTTAGAAAGAAGGTAGAGAAGTCAAACAAATTCTTGAATAGCTCAAGAATCTTGGATGAGATATTGGAAAGTCAAAGACCACCATGTGATAAATCAGGTCTTGGATACAAAGGAGAAGATACACATGTTGAAGCAAGAACCTCAAAGACGCATGAGGTAAGTCCATCAAAGAAACAAGACAATGTTGCAAAGCAACCATCTACACAAGGCAAGGAAAATTTCAAAAGAACAAAGCAAGGAAGACATAAAGAAGCCATTCTTGGGACACCAAAGAAAAGGTATGAAAGTGTTTTTCATGGGCATTGTTATTCATGTAATGGATATGGTCACAAATATTTTGAATGTAGATCTTATGAAAGGATATATAATGGAAGATTTCATAACACCATGAGGTGTTGGAGATGTGATCAAGTAGGACATATTATTGTTCACTATAACACCATGAGATGCTACAACTGTAGTGGATTTGGTCACAAATCCCAGGAGTGCTGGAACACAAGAAGAAAGTACATTATGAGGACTTCACATAGCATGGCTAGAAGAAGGAATGAAGTAAGGAAGGGAGACATCTTTGAAATGATGGATGCTCAGAGCTCAAGTTTTGAGGAGAAAAGACACCTACAAAAGTGGGTGAATAAGACAGAGCAGTCAGAACAGAATGAAAGACTGAAGGGAATCTCAAGTAAGTCATCTACTGAGGCATATGCGGGTGACAGTGGTATCAATTGCGTATATACACAGGCTAACCTTGTATAGGTCGCATACATACATGAGTTGTTGTGCAGTAGGCTGCGTATATGTGGTAAAGCCTTGGGAAAAAGGCAATGCACATGGGTTGCAGCTTGATGCGATGGTATAACTCTGTGTTGCAGGTCTGACATTGTTTATTGCAGGTTTTGACACTGTTTGCTGCAGGTTTTGATGGTTCTAAGTTAGATCACACAAGGTTATGATATAAAATAAATCTTGGGTGCATGGCACTAACCCATGAGTATGGATTGATGCTAATCTGTTGGTGTACATGGCTGGTACATATTTGAGTTTCATTGATATATCTTATGATGTATTATTAGAAGCATATGTTGGATATCATGGTGCATACATTTGGCATATGGATGGGCTACATATTGAGACAAGTAGTTGGTGAGTTGAGGAGATGATCATGTTGTACATCATTGATAGTTGATGCATGATTGGTACACTTCTAGTACATTGTTAGAAGTACCTACTAGCAAGATGATTGGCACATATTTTATGGAGGATTTGGCATACATGTATAGGATTCATCATTTTGTGGTATTGGTGCTTGGTAATGTACATGTTTGGTACACTCATAGATGGAATATGCTTGATGATACTACACTATTGGTATTACTTGATTAGCACAACAATTGATAATTGTTTGATACATGGATATGGAGCTTGGTTCATGATGGAGACATATCATAAGTGATATGATACATTGTTTGGCATATTGGTAGATGCACATGGTTGTTATATTGGTGGATGTGCATGGTTGGCATATCGGTAGATGCACATGTTCGCATATTGATAGAGGAATATGATTGATACACTCCATGGATGATATATTTTGGCACATTGCATGATGTTGTTGTACATGGTTGATGTACATAGGTGTTGTGCATGATGAGCACACTTTTTGTACATGGATGTTGTGGATGGTGGGCACATTTTGGTACATGATTGATATTTGGATCATGATTCTTTATTTCATTGACATATATTTTGCTTCATGATGCTTGGTATGGGATGGGTTTGATGCATGAACAGGTCCAAGGATCACTATATGGTAGAAAATTGTTCATCTTGCAAAGAAGATAGGGGGAGACATACCCATAGGGGGAGTCATTCTTATTCTCATGATTCTAGAAGGAGATATTTATTAGATGCATACTTAGAAAAGAGCCCTATATTTGAAGAAAGAGCACATAGGCATAATTCCAGGAGGACGATGGTCACAGGGTGAGTATGTTCGATGTATCTTCAGCATTACATCAGAGAGATATCCCTTGATCAAAATGGGAGAGATTATTCAGAGGAAAGAAGGGGGAGTAGCCCCAAGAAGAGTTCAAGCAAGGGGAGCATCCCCAAGAGGAAAATGACCCTTTTCCATTGATGTCAAAGGGGGAGAGTTAATCACATTGATGTGATTGATGTTTATTTATGGAGAGAGATAGTCATATTGATATGATTGATGACTATTGATGTAGAGCATGCCTTGTATACATGTTTGACATCAATAATTGGAAATTGGTGTTGACATCAATAATTGGAAATTGGTGTTGACATCAATGTTGGTATTGCCATCAATGCCAAAGCAGGAGATTGTTGGATCATGTTGTCATTGATGCCAATCGTTTGATTGATTGATGTCAAGTGATTGATTGATGCCAAAGGATTGATTGATTGATGATTGATGTAATGTAATATGTATTGTCATAGATGATAATGCATAGATGAAGATGGATCAATGAGTTTTCATTGATATGATAAAGATGCATCAATGAGTTGTCATTGATACATGATGAAGATGGATCGATGTGGTTTCATTGGTATATGATGCATTGTTGGAAAAATGTATAGGTGACTCATTATTGTCTTATCATGATTGATAAGGTGCACAAATGGATGAAATCCAAAGTAGTCCCCTTATGGTGAAAGCCTTCACGAGAAGACGCTTTGCAGATTGAGTTATCCTAGAAGAATGGTTGGAGGACCCATGCTTGTATATAGAATAATGAGTTGAAGATCAATAAAATTGTTGGTGAAACTATCCTAGATGGATAGTGCTTGTCATTCCATTTCCAGTGGTATGTGGAATGTCACATAACTCCTCACGGTTTGAGAGTTACGGCCTTACGAAGTTGGAGGACCCCCATATGAAGGCTTGAAGCCCCCAAGGTCAAAGAAGTCAAAGTAACCTAAAAGAAGAAATCAGTATTTAAATGATAAAGTAAAATGACAAAGTCAAGGAGGATTATTTAAACGATAAAGTAAGGTGACAAAATCAAGAAGGAATATTTAAATGATAAAATATTGGAGAACTTTCTATTTATGGGAAGTGG
The DNA here is from genome assembly GCA_032191745.1 of Picea mariana. Taxonomy (NCBI): domain Eukaryota; kingdom Viridiplantae; phylum Streptophyta; class Pinopsida; order Pinales; family Pinaceae; genus Picea; species Picea mariana. The sequence continues at coordinate 1,313 of JASDQU010263978.1, read as the reverse complement.
TTAACCCTAAAATAAGGAAAATAGGTTAAGCAACCTAAAATTGGGTAAAGTGACCTAGAGGATTAAAGTATAAATAAGATAGGTATGGACTCTTGCATTTCATCCTTTTTGTGGATCAATGGAGAGCTTCTTGTGAGAATATCTTTTGAAGTATTGATGGAGAGCTTCTTGTGAGAGCTTCTTGTAAAAGCATTTTGGTGTGGATCTCTTGAGCATGATTGAAGATCTATTCTGAGAAAGAGAGTGCGAGGAGGATCTCATGGACGCATAAAAGTTTCGGAAATATTGGAGATCTTGTCGAAAAAAGTCTCGGAGCTTCAAAAACCCTATTTTCTGGTGCGTACGCAAGCT
>JASDQU010263973.1:0-10992 GCA_032191745.1 Picea mariana | reverse complement strand
TCCATCAACCTCATGAAAGTGGTTGGCGCATTCGTCAAACCAAAGGGCATGACCAACCATTCAAAAAGGCATTCCTTTGACTTGAAGGCGGTCTTGGATACATCTATCTGTTCTATCGAGACCTGGTGGTAGCCATACTTTAGATCAATATTATAGAAGTATTTGGCCCACATGAGTTGATCAAGGAGGTCGTTGATTTGGGGAATCGGGTACCAGTTTCTGACTGTGATTTTATTCAGAGCTTGGTAATCAATGTAGAGTCACCAGGTTCCATATTTCTTCTGTACCAGCACGATTGGGCTCCTGCAAGGTGATGAGCTGGGACAAATGTTCCCCTTGTGGAGAAGTTCTTGGATCTATCGCTTGATCTCCTCATTCTCTAACAGAGTGTTGAGATAGACTAGCCCATTGGGAAGCAGTGCGTCGGGGGTCAGATTGATGGGGTGCTTGACTTGGCAGTGTAGAGGTACCTCGGTAGGTGAGGAGAAGATATTTGAGTATTCTTCCACGACCTTATGTACTTGCTTCTGTTGTGTGGAGAGGTTGGCCACAGAGACCCTAGATGTGGTTGTGATCTTTCGCTTATTCTGAGAGTGAATCACAAAGAAGACAAACTTCCCCATTTGAGAGATGACCTTCTTGCATTGCTTAGTAGAGATCAAGGAAATAACACTAGGTGGGACTACCTCGGTTTGTCCATCTATCTGAGGGTCCAAGGCCATGGATTTGGTTATCTTGGTGTCGAGCAGTGAACAGAGGCTCGACCAGAATCTATTGATAAATCAACTATCCTGATTCAAGACAATGGTTTGTGGGATTCCAAAATGTACCCAGACTCGTTCAAAGAAGAGCTTGGTAGTGGCCTCTGCTATAATGTTCTTCTTGCAGGCAACCAAAATCGCTATCTTAGAAAAGAGATCAACAACCACAAAAACATAGTCATTTCCCCGCTTGGTGGATGGGAGGCCTGACATGTACTCCATTGAGATGGATTCCCATGGCCTGTTAGGAGTAGGAAGAGGGGTGTACAGGCCCTATTTCTTAGTGTTCGGTTAGACAATCGTGCAGGCAGTGCAGGACCTAATATACTTGTTGACCTCCTGTTGAAGTTTTGGCCAGTAGAAATTTTTTTGTAGCATCACCACTGTCATTTCGATGCCAAAGTGTCTTGCCACCTGACTGTAGTGGGCTTCCCATATCAGCTTCACTCGCTCGCTTGATGGAACACAAATATGGCCCAAACAACACAAAAACCCATCCTGGAGATGGAAATTATCGACAACTGTATTTGCCCCCAACATTTGGTAGGTGGTGGTGAAGTCTGACTCTGTCTCATAGAGTTGGGGCCTTCCAGAGGTCTCATGGCTGCAAGATTCTAGCACCATGGTGAGTGCCATGACTGGTGGTCTGCTAAGGAAATTAGTGACATGATTGGTGCTTTTTGTTTTATACTTGATGTTGAGGTGGAATTGCTGCAAGTATATGGACCACATTTGATGGCAGCCATTCTGCAATTTTCTTTATGTCTACATGGACTACAGTGGATTATTATCAGTGTGGATGACTATCTCCTTCCCAAGAATGTAGTGTCTCCACTAGCGGCAAGCTTTCACAATGAATTACATTTCTTTATCATAAGTAGGGCACTTACAGACAATGTTGGATAGAGCCTCACTATGATAGGCCACAGTGTGGCCATGCTGAGTGAGAACGATGCCCACAACATATTCGAAAGCATCTGTTTCGATCTCAATGGGCTGCTATAGGTTTGGGAGTGAAAGTACTTGGGCTGAGAACAAGCATTGCTTAAAATCATTGAACGCTTGTTGTTGGGACCGGCCCCACACAAATTTCTCCTTACCACCACCCCTCGTTATTTCGCTAAGGGCCCATGCAATATGGGAGAATACCAACATGAACCTGCGATAGAAATTGGAAAGGCCTAAGAAGCTCCGGAGTTCAGTGAGTGTGGTTGGGGCTGGCCAGTCATGGATGACTTGGATCTTGGCTAGATCCACATGTACGCCATGCTGATCAATGATGTAGCCTAGTTAATGGAACCTGTCCATGTTGAAGGAGCATTTTTCCAAGTTGGCATATAACTTGTGTTGTTGCAGGGTGTGCAAAACCTACTGAATATGTTGCAAGTGTTCAACCCAAGTCTTGTTGTAAATGAGAATTTCATCCATATACACCACTACCAAATTATTGGTAAATGGTCACAGGATATTGTCCATCAACCTCATGAAAGTGGTTGGTGCATTTGTCAAACCAAAGTGCATGACCAACCATTCAAAAAGGCCTTTCTTTGACTTGAAGGTGGTCTTCTGTACATCTGTCTGTTCTATCGGGACCTTGTGGTAGCCAGAATTCAGAACAATCTTACTGAAGTATTTGGCTCCCATGAGTTGATCAAGGAAGTCGTCGATTTGGGCAATCGGGTACCTATTTCTGACTATGATTTTAGTCAGAGCCCGGTAATCAATGCAGAGTCGCTAGGTTCCATCTTTCTTCTGTACTAACACAATTGGGCTCCCATAAGGTGATGAGTTGGGACAGATGTGCCCCTTGTGGATAAGTTCTTGGATCTATAGCTTGATCTCCTCATTCTCTAATAGAGAGCGATGATAGACTGGCCCATTGGGCAGCAATGCGTTGGGGGTCATATCGATGGGGTGCTTGACCTGGTAGTGCAGAGGTACCTCGGTAGATGAGGAGAAGATATCCAAGTATTCTTCCACGACCTTATCTACTTGCTTCTGTTGTGTGGAGAGGTCAGCCACAAAGACCATGGATGTGGTTGTGATATTTCTCTTATTTTGAGAGTGAATCACGAAGAAGACAAACTTCCCCATCTGAGAGATGACCTTCCTACATTGCTTAGTAGAGATCAAGGAAATAGCACTAGGTGGGACTGCCTTGGGTATCCTATACAATTTCCTGCTCAAAGTAATAATAACACTACGAGGCCTAGATTCATATGCAGCATGACATTTCCATAAATAAGGTTGCCCCAAAAGAACACCACAAACTTTGACAGGAGCAACATCAGACAATACCTCGTCTTTGAAGGGCATGATGTCGTATGACAATCGACACTATTGGTTGATGCAAAGATCGCTTCCTTGGCGGAGCCATCAAATGGTGTAGGGTTGTGGGTGCGGTGTTGTCGATAGGCCCAACTGCTTGATGACCTCTACTGAGATGAGGTTCTTTTGGCTACCACTATAAATGATGAAGTGCAATGGGGTTCCTTTTACTCACATCTGTGAATGGAAGAGGCACTCTCCTTCTTATGGATCGTCTGGTTCACCATGATAGAGCTTGGTGATATCAATGGTGGCACTGGGTTCTGCATCAATGATTCATCTTCCCCTTTCTAGTTCTAGCTGAGAGTCATAACCTGCATCTGATTAAGAGTATTTCAATTCGACCATCAATGACTTCTTTGAGTAGTAGTTAGCAGTGTTATGCGAAGGGATCTTATGGAAGTCACACTACTTCCCCATATATTTCTTTGTCTTTCTGGTGTCCTTCTTTTCTTGCAGCTTGGACTGGTTGTCCTAATACTATCCATATTTTCTCTGTCCTTTGTTCTGTGGGTTGGGGCTGCCCTTTCCTATCTTTTTCTGTGATGGTTTCCCAGGATCAAATTGCCGCATCTTTTGTTTGAGCTTCTGCTCGATTTTGACGGCATATCGATAGGCCGCACCCAAGGATGCGATGTGCAGAAATTCCATTTCATTCTGAATGTATCTATGCATAGCACCGCCATACTTGAGCACCATATGTAACTCCGAATATTTGATACCCAGCTTGGTGCGCAAGGTATGGAAGATATTTGTGAAATCTGGCACTGCTTGGTCTCTTTCTTGCTGCAGTGTGGTCCATTTGGTATACAAGTCATCATAACTTCCGACAGGGTAGTATTGTTACTTAATAACATCCCTAAAGGATTCCCAGGTGGTCGTGACTGTAAAGAATGAGGGTTCCTCAGTTTCCTTTTGCTCAAAGAATGTTTCCCACCAATCTTTGACATGGGGAATGGATTTAAGGAGCGTAAAAGTAATCTTTTCTCTAGTCAAAAAGTTATGGACAAAAAAATACCCTTCTAGTATATTCAACCACTTGTCTATAACATCTGCATCTATCTAACCTTCAAATATAGGAATATCGAAGTTTATTTGTACCTTGAAGGGGGCGATGCCTCCACTCGATGTGTCGGCTGTTGGTAGCCATCGAAGGATTTGCGTGAAACTATCCATCATCTCGTTCCTTTTTTGTGTGAGGGATTCCTCAATCAATAGTTTGAAAGAATATCCTATCCTATCATCTTTCTTTTCTCCTGCCATGAGAGGTTGCTCGGGAGTGAGAGAGCTTTTTTCCTCAAGAGAAACAAGCTCAAGACCCAAATCTTTATTAAGACGACAAGGAGCAGACCGCTCTGATACCACTGATCCATATTTTATGAGCGAAAGAAAATGAATACAGATTATTAATAGGTACTTAACACAAAATAATAGAGATACAGTAAAATTGGTTTTCTATTCAATAAGGAAATAAGATGAAACTGTAAAATGCACCAGAAATAAGCTTGTTGGAATGGTGGATTATCTCTGAGAAGAGATGTGGTAGTTGCACTCATTCACAAGAAGATAATTAAAATGAGGCTTTGAAGGCCTTTTTACAATAAACAGGAATGCCAAAAACCCTAGACATCCAAAAACTTAACCCTAGGAGATGAAGCGCCAAAATTCCTGTGGGCCCCGTTTGGGTAAGTCGGGGTTTATCTTTATTAGTGTCAGCTATTCTGCTACTTATGAGGTGTCCAATAATGGTGGGAAATAAGGGAAAAGGAGATCCACGTTGAACACTAGGTGCGGGACAAGGAAAGGAGGAATGTTGAGCTAAAAAGCATTATCTGGTCCCCACGACCTTGGTGATGGTGTATGACCCATAACGGAGTGGGCGAAGCTTCCGATGGGGTCCTATAAGGCATTCTTTCTGCAAGTGCAACAAAAATTTTTTGTCCACCTGAAACTTATGTGGCACCTGATGTTGATCATGGCACTTTTTGTACTTTTCATTGGACTTCTGTAGGATATCTTGAACCTATTGGCGGATGTGTTGGATCCTCTCAATGAACTGAGTGGCTTTTTTAGCTTCAGTTGGAGCAGGAGATGAGTTGATCAAGGTGACCGCAAGGCTAAGTGCAACATCTATGGGAACCAATGGTTGGAATCCCAACCCCACCTGAAAGGGGTTGTGGCTAGTTGAGCTATGCAAGGCTTGGTTGTAGCTATGTTGGACATAGGGAAGGCTCTCATCCCATGTGAAAGGGTGCTATGAATTATACAAGTGAAGGATATGCACAATCATTTGATTTACGACCTCGGTTTGGCCATCTGTCTTTGGGTGGAAGGACGTGGATTTGGTGAGCTTGGTGTCCAGCAGTGACCAGAGGATCGACCAGAATGTGATGAGAAATTGACTGTCCCGATCTAAGACAATGGTTTGTGGGATTCCAAAATGTACCTAGACGCGTTCAAGGAAGAGCTTGGTAGTGGCCTCTACTGTGATGTTCTTCTTGCAGGCAACCAAAATTGCCATCTTAGAAAAGTGATCAACAACCAAAAAAACACAGTCGTTTACCTAATTGGTGGATGGGAGGCCCAACATGTAGTCCATTGATATGGATTCCCATGGCATGCCAGGAGTAGGAAGAGGGGTGTACATGCCCTATTTCTTAGTGGTCGGTTAGACAATTGTGCAGGCAGTGCAGGACCTGATATACTTGTTGACCTCTTGTTGAAGTTTCGGCCAGTAGAAATTTTTTTGTAGCATCACCATTGTTGTTTCAATGCCAAAGTGTCCTGCCACCCGACTATAGTGGGATTCCTAGATCATCTTCGCTTGCTCGCTTGATGGAACACAGATATGGCCCAAACGACACAAAAACCCATCCTGGAGGTGGAAATTATCGACAACTGCATTTGCCCCCAACATTTGGTAGGTGGTGGTTAAGTCTGACTCTGTCTCATAGAGTTGGGGCCTTCCAGAGGTCTCATGGCTACAAGATTCTAGCACCGTGGTGAGTGCCATGACTAGTGGTTTGTTGAGGCAATTAGTGACACGATTGGTGCTTCTTGTTTTATACTTGATGTTGAGGTGGAATTGTTGCAAGTATATTGACCACATTTGATGGCGGCCATTCTGCAATTTTCTTTGTGTCTACATGGACTACAGTGGCTTATTATCAGTGTGGATGACTATCTCCTTCCCAAGAATGTAGTGTCTCCACTGGCGGCAGGCTTTCACAATGAAGTACATTTCTTTTTCGTAAGTAGGGTACTTACAGACAATGTTGGATAGAGCCTCACTATGATAGGCCACAGTGTGGCCATGCTGAGTGAGAACGATGCCCACAGCATAGTCAGAAGCATCTGTTTCGATCTCAATGGGCTGCTATAGGTCTGGGAGTGAAAGTACTTGGGCTGAGAACAACCATTGCTTCAAATCATCGAACGCTTGTTGTTGGGACTGGCCCCACACAAATTTCTCCTTACCACTACCCCTCGTTATTTCGCTAAGGGCCCATGCAATATGGGAGAATACCAACATGAACCTATGGTAGAAATTGGAAAGGCCCAAGAAGCTCCGGAGTTCAGTGAGTGTGGTTTGGGCTGGTCAGTCATGGATGACTTGGATCTTGGATAGATCCACATGTATGCCATGCTGATCAATGATGTAGCCTAGTTAATGGAACCTGTCCATGTCGAAGGAGCAGTTTTCCAAGTTGGCATATAACTTGTGTCGTTGCAGGGTGTGCAAAACCTACTGAATATGTTGCAAGTGCTCAGTCCAAGTATTTTTGTAAATGAGAATTTCATCCATATACACCACTACCAAATTATTGGTGAATGATCACAGGATATTGTCCATCAACCTCATGAAAGTGGTTGGTGCATTTGTCAAACTAAAGTGCATGACCAACCATTCAAAAAGGCATTTCTTTGACTTGAAGGTGGTCTTCTGTACATCTGTCTGTTCTATCGGGACCTTGTGGTAGCCAGAATTCAGAACAATCTTACTGAAGTATTTGGCTCCCATGAGTTGATCAAGGAATTCGTCGATTCGGGAAATCGGGTACCTGTTTCTAACTATGATTTTAGTCAGAGCCCGATAATCAATGCAGAGTCGCCAGGTTCCATCTTTCTTCTGTACCAAAACGATTGGGCTCCCATAAGGTGATGAGCTGGGACAGATGTGCCCCTTGTGGATCATTTCTTGGATCTATAGCTTGATCCCCTCATTCTCTAATAGAGAGTGACGATAAACTGGCTCATTGGGCAGCAGTGCATTGGGGGTCAGATCGATGGGGTTCTTGACCTGGTAGTGCAGAGGTACCTCGGTAGATGAGGAGAAGATATCCATGTATTCTTCCACGACCTTATCTACTTGCTTCTGTTGTGTGGAGAGGTCGGCCACAGAGACCCTGGATGTGGCTGTGATCTTTCTCTTATTTTGAGAGTGAATCATGAAGAAGACAAACTTCCCCATCTGAGAGATGACCTTTCTACATTTCTTAGTAGAGATCAAGGAAATAGCACTAGGTGGGACTGCCTCGGGTATCCTATACAATTTCCTACTTAAGGTAATAATAACACTATGAGGCCTAGACTCATATGCAGCATGACATTTCCATAAATAAGGTTGCCCCAAAAGAACATAACAAACTTCGAGAGGAGAAACATCACATAATACCTCATCTTTGAAGGGCTTGATGTCGTACAACAGTCGACACTATTGGTTGACGCAAAGATCACTTCCTTGGCAGAGCCATCAAGTGGTGTAGGGTTGTGGGTGCGGTGTTGTCGATAGGCCCAACTGCTTGATGACCTCTGCTGAGATGAGGTTCTTCTAGCAACCTCTGTCAATGATGAAGTGCAATGGGGTTCCTTTTACCCACATTTGTGAATGGAAAAGGCGCTCTCCTTCTTATGGATCGTCTGGTTCACCATTCTAGAGCTTGGTGATAGCAATGGTGGCACTGGGTTCCGCATCAATGATCCATATTCCCCTTTCTAGTTATGGCTCAGAGTCATAAACCACATCTAATTAAGAGGATTTCAATTCGACCATCAATGACTGCTTTGAGCAGTAGTCAGCAGTGTTATGCGAAGGGCTCTTATGGAAGTCACACTACTTCCCCATATATTTCTTTGTCTTTCTGGTGTCCTTCTTTGCTTGCAGCTTGGACTGGTTGTCCTGATACTATCCATATTTTCTCTGTCCTTTGTTCTGTGGGTTGGGGCTGCCCTTTCCTATCTTTTTCTGTGATGGGTTCCCAGGATCAAATTGCCGCATCTTTTGTTTGAGCTTCTGCTCGATTTTGATGTCATATCGATAGGCCGCGCCCAAGGATGCAATGTGCAGAAATTCCATTTCATTCTGAATGCATATATGTAGAGCACCGCCATATTTTAGCACCATATGTAACTCTGAATATTTGATACCCATCTTGGTGCGCAAGGTATGGAATATATTTTTGAAATCGGGCACTGCTTGGTCTCTTTCTTGCCGCAGTGTGGTCCATTTGGTATACAAGTCGTCATAACTTCCGACAGGGTAGTATTGTTACTTAATAGCATCCCTAAAGGATTCCCAGGTGGTCGTGACTGTAAATAATGAGGGTTCCTCAGTTTTCTTTTTCTCACAGAATGTTTCCCACCAATCTTTGACATGGGGAATGGCTTTGAGGAGCGTAAAAGTAATCTTTTCTCTAGTCGAAAAGTTATGGACAAAACAAATACCCTTCTAGTATATTCAACCACTTATCTATAACATCTGCGTCTATCTGACCTTCAAATATATGAATATCGAAGTTTATTTGTAACTTGAAGGGGGTGGCACCTCCACTCGAAGAAGATGTGTCAGCTGTTGGTAGCCGTCAAAGGATTTGCACGAAACTATCCATCATCTCGTTCCTTTTTTGCGTGAGGGATTCCTCAATCAATAGTTTGAAAGAATATCCTGTCCTATCATCTTTCTGTTCTCCTGCCATGAGAGGTTGCTTGGGAGTGCGAGAGCATTTTTCCTCAAGAGAAACAAGCTCGAGGCCCAACTCTTTATTAAGACGGCAAGGAGCAGACCGCTCTGATACCACTGATCCATATTTTATGAGCGGAAGAAAATGAATATAGATTATTAATAGGTTGGACATAGGGAAGGATCTCATTCCATGTTGGACATAGGGAAGGCTCTCATCCCATGTGCGAGGGTGTTGTGAATTATACATGTGAAGGATATCAACAATCATTCGATTTACGGCCTCAGTTTGGCCATCTATCTTTGGGTGGAAGGCCGTGGATTTGGTGAGCTTGGTGTCCAGCAGTGACCCGAGGATCGACCAGAATGTGATGAGAAATTGACTATCCCGATCTGAGACAATGGTTTGTGGGATTCCAAAATGTACCCAAACATGTTCAAAGAAGAGCTTGGTAGTGGCCTCTACTGTGATGTTCTTCTTGCAGGCAACCAAAATCGCCATCTTAGAAGAACGATCAATAACCACAAAAACACAGTCATTTACCTAATTGGTGGATGGGAGGCCCAACATGTAGTCCATTGAGATGGATTCCCATGGCATGTTAGGAGTAGGAAGAGGGGTGTACAGGCTTTGTTTCTTAGTGGTTGGTTTGGCAATCGTGCAGGAAGTGCAGGGCCTGATATACTTGCTAACCTCCTGTTGAAGTTTCAAATAGTAGAAATGTTTCTGTAGGATCACCACTATCTTTTTGATGCCAAAGTGTCCTACCACCTGACTGTAGTGGGCTTCCCAGATCATCTTTTCTCGCTTTCTTTATGGAACATAGAGATGGCCCATAAGACACAACAACCCATCTTGAAGATAGAAATTATCGACAACTGCATTTTCCCCCAACATTTGGTAGGTGGTGGTGAAGTCTGGGTCTGTCTCATAGAGTTGGGGCCATCCATAAGTCTCATGGCTACAAGATTCTATCACCATGGTGAGTGCCACGACTGTCGGTCTACTGAGGCAATCAGCGATGCAATTAGTGCTTCCTATTTTATACTTGATTTTCAAGTGGAATTGCTTCAAGTACGTGGACCACTTTTGATGGTGGTCATTCTGCAATTTTCCTTGTGTTTGCATGAAATGCAGTGGATTATGATCAGTGTGGATGACTGTCTCCTTCCTAAGAATGTAGTGTCTCCACTGGCCATAGGCTTGCAGAATGGAGTACATTTCTTTGTCATAAGTAGGGTACTTACGAACAACATATGGTAGTGTCTCACTATGATAGGCCATGGGGTGGCCATGCTGAGTGAGAACGACGCCCACAACATAGTCAGAAGCATCCGTCTCAATAGTAAAGGATTGTTGGACGTCTAGGAGTGAAAGTAATGGGGCTTAGCACAAGCACTACTTCAAATCATCGAACACTTGTTGTTGGCACCGGCCCCATGCAAATTTTTCCTTACCACCATCCCTGTTTATTTGGCCGAGGGCCCATGCAATATGGTAGAATCCCAGCACGAACCTGTGGTAGAAAATGAAAAGGCCCAAGAAGCTCCAGAGGTTAGTGAGTGTGGTTGGGGCTGGCCAGTCACGGATGACTTAGATCTTGGCTGGATCCACATGTACGCCATGTTGATCAATAATGTATCCCAAGTAATGGACCCTTTCCACGTCGAAGGAGAATTTTTCCAAGTTGGCTTATAGCTTGTATTGTCGTAGGGTGCCTAGAACCTACTAAATATGCTAGAAGTGTTTGGTCCAAGTCTTGTTGTAAATGAGAATGTCATCCAGATACACCACTACAAAATTATTGGTGAATGGTCATAGGATATCATCCATCAACCTCATGAAATTGGTTGGCACATTTTTCAAACCAAAGGGCATGACCAACCATTCAAAAAGGCCTTTCTTTGACTTGAAGGTGGTCTTCCATACATCTGTCTGTTCTA
>JASDQU010263971.1:2241-15450 GCA_032191745.1 Picea mariana | reverse complement strand
TCAACACATGTAATCACATGGTTAGATTTGTACTTTGGGCGACGAGATTGAAGACCCTGGATATCATCTTTGTGATCTAGGTTGCAATGGAGTATGTATAATTTGTGACACATAGATCCACTATGTATGTCTCGTGGATATGTCGACTTGATTTGAAATTTCTCACATAGATCCACAATGTATTCCAGTGGCTATGCTATATTTTTGACGGCATGGATCCATAGTGTATGATTGGTGGCCATGACCCATGTCTATAATGTCATCAGTCTGTGATCTGAGTATGGGAATGCCTACCTCAGAATTAATATATATGATATTCTCCAGATGCTTGGTTGTTTGCAGGTTTCTGATTAGATGTGCGCCTGGTTCTCGACACACACATGCAGCTTACAAAGTCTATCGGCTGTCACTGGTTCCAACCTCATACTTTGGGGGGCATTTTGTTATCCATGATTTTGGTCATCATGATGATGTATTTATGATGGTGTACTCAGGCTCTTCATAAGAACTTTCTGCTGAGAAAAAGTTATTTTCATCTCTTCCAGAAAACTCATTTTTTAAGACTGTTTGCAGGCTACTAGTATATTTGCCAGCGAGAATGTATGATTCTTGTAGGCTGCCTTAAGCCAGGGTGCGGAAGTTCACACTGTGTTGAACTAATAGGGTGAGAACTCTTTCTAAATCAAGGAAAAATATGAATTCTCGATACTTATAGAAGGGAATCTTCTAGAAGGATGAGATGGCATTCAAATGGTTATCCTAGTACTGGATTCCCTGATATTTTGGGATCATTCTTATCCAAGTAACTAATTCATTCTCTCCTATATATTGAGGGAATTATCATGGAAAAGGTTAAGCAAAGAAGCAAGATTCATTGGGGAATTGGTGAAAGAATTGTGTGAAGGACTGAAGCTACAGCAGCTTGGAGACTCCAGCAGGTTTATCCAAGGGAATTGATCTTCTTCATGCAAGTGAGCAAGTGTGCGTGTTGGAGCCAAGGTTCATCGAAAGGAAGTTTGAAACATAAAGGCTCAGGTTGTAATATTTACTTTCCATTAATATGATACAGTAGCATGTCCCTTTCCCATAAAGTTATTTCTACTTTATTGTATAATTCCTTGATCATATATATAGATTAACCTTTGAATATATTGATTTATCTTCACTTCGATTGGTTTGTGTTGTCTTGGTCTGGACTGCATGAGAGAATTGGAGCGAAATGGGAGAAACAAAGACCATAGGAAGCGATAGTAAGGTATGTTATTTGTTCTTACCTCCTATTTAATTCAATAGTCAAAATCTAAAGAAAGAGTCATGTTCTGTCTTGCTTTGTTCTAGATCTAGGTGGATCTAGGGAGATCGGTTTGTGTCCGCACTTATAGATTTATCCAATAACACAGGTAAGTAGTGAATCGAATCCTACTTTAACTTCATTGAAAAATAGATTTAAAGGTCAGAAGACTAGAATATTAAGAGAATTATATGATCAAAATGAAGAAGTAGATCAGATTTCAAATTTTGCATTAATGGCATGTGATCCTGTAAGTTTTAATGAAGATGCTAAAGAGGATGTTTGGATAAAAGCAATGGATGAGGAGATTGATTTGATTGAAAGAAATAACACTTGGGATATTGTCAATTTACTTGAAGGTAAGAAGAGCATTGGTGTTAAGTGGATTTATAAGACTAAGTTGAATGCAAATGGTGATGTTGAAAAGTACAAGGGAAGACTTGTAGCTCAGGGGTTTAGTCAGCAACCCAATATTGATTACAATGAAACATTTTCTCCTGTAGCAACAATTGACACTGTGAGGATGGTCTTAGCTATTAAAGCTCAGAATAGATGGATCATGCATCAGATAGACGTTAAGTCTACATTCGTGAATGGATGTTTGGAAGAAGAGGTTTATGTAAGACAACCTCTGGGTTATGATATTGATAAGCACAGAGATAAAGTTTACAAGTACCTCGCTGCACTTCATCGATGATAGCAGTAGCCAGAAAAACCTCATATCAATAGAGGTTGTCAAGTGACTCACCCTGCCAACAACACCACACCTGCAACCCTACACCATCCAATGGTTCCGCCAAGGAAGAGACATCCACGTCAGCCAACAATTCCACCTATCATATGGCTTCAAGCCCTTCAAAGAAGAGGTATTGTGTGATTTTCCCCCTCTCAAAGTTTGTAATGTTGTTTTGGGCCAACCATATTTATGGAAACACCATGTTGTATATGATTCTAGGCCTCATGATGTTATTATTACTTTCAAAAATAAATTGTACAGGATACCGGAGGAAGTCCCACCTAGTGCTATTTCCTTGGTCTCTACGAAGCAATGTAGGAAGGTCATCTCTTAGATGGGGAAGTTTGTCTTCTTCTTGATTTTCTATCAGAATGAGTGAATGATCGCAGTAACATCCAGGGTCTCTGTGGCCGACCTCTCCACACAACAAAAGTAAGTGGATAAGGTTGTGGAAGCATACTCGGATATCTTCTTCTCACCTATTGGGGTACCTCTCCACTGTCAGGTCAAGAACCCCATCGATCTAAACCCTAATGCACCGCTTACCAATGGGCCAGTCTACTACCACTTTTCGTTAGAGAATGAGGATATTAAGAGACAAATCCAAGTATTTCTCCACAAGGTGCATATCTATCCCATCTCATCACCTTGCGGGAGCCCAATTGTGCTGGTATAGAAGAAAGATGGAATCTAACGACTCTACATTGATTTTCAAACACTGAATAAAATCACAGTCAGAAACTGATACTTGATTCCTTGAATCGATGACTTCCTTGATTATCTCATGGGAGACAAATACTTCAGTAAGATTGATCTGAAGTTTGGCTACCACCAGATCCCGATAGAATAGACAGATGTATGGAAGACTGCCTTCAAGTCAAAGGAAGGTCTTTTCGAATGGTTGGTCATGCCCTTTGGCTTGAAAAATCCTCTAGCCACGTTCATGAGGATAATGGATGATATCCTCCAACCATTCACCAATAATTTTGTAGTGGTGTATCTGGATGACATTCTCATTTACAACACGACTTGGGCATAACACTTGTAGCATATTGAGTAGGTTCTGCACACCATGGGATAGTACAAGCTATACGCCAACTTGGAAAAATTCTCCTTCGGCATGGACATGGTCCATTACCTGGGATACATCATTGATCAACATGGTGTACATGTGGATCCAACCAAAATCCAAATCATCCATGACTGGCCAACCCCAACCACAGTCATTGAGCTTCGGAGCTTCTTGGGCCTTGCCAATTTCTACCACAAGTTCATTTTGGGATTCTCCCATATTTCATGGGCCCTCAGCCAAGTAACCAAGGGTGGTGGTAAGGAAAAATTTGTGTGGGGCTAGTCCCAACAATAAGCATTTGATGCAGAATGACCACCATTAGAAGTGGTCCACATACTTGCAGTAATTCCACCTCAACATGAAGTATAAAACAAGAAGCATGAACCATGTCATTGATTGCCTCAATAGATCATTAGTCACAACACTAACCACAGTGCTAGACTCTTGCGGCCATGAAACCTCTGGATGGTCCCAATTCTATAAGACAGACCCGGACCTCGCCACCACCTACGAAATGTTGGGCCCAAACACAATTGTCACTAATTTCCATCTTTAGGATGGATTGTTGTGTCTTTTGGGCCATATATGTGTTCCATCAAGCGAGCGAGCAAATTTGATCTAGGACGCCCACTACAGTCGGGTGGAAGGACACTTCAATGTCGAAAATACAGTGGCAATGTTGCAGAAAAATTTCTACTCGCCAAAACTTCGACAGGAGGTCAACAAGTATATCGAGTTCTGCACTATTTGCACTATTCGCAAACCGACCACTAAGAAACAAGGCATGTACACCCCCCTGCCTACTCCTAACAGACCATGAGAATCCATCTCCATGGAATACATGTCGTGCCTCCCATCCACCAAGCGGGGCAATGACTGTGTTTTTTTGGTTGTTGATCGCTTTTATAAGATGGTGATTCTGGCCAGCTGCAGGAATAACATCACAACATATGCCACTGTTAATCTCTTCTTTGAATGAGTCTGGGTACATTTTGGAATCCCACAAACCATTGTCTCATATCGAGACAGTCAATTTCTTAGCACATTATGGTCGAGCCTCTAGTCATTGTTGGACACCAAGCTCAACAAATCCACGACCTTCCACCCCTAGACATATGGCCAAACTGAGGTCATAAATCAAATGATCGTGCATATCTTACGAATGTATAATTCCAAGAACCCTCGCACATGGGATGAGAGTCTTCCCTATGTCCAACATAGTTACAACTGAGTCCTGCATACCTTAACTAGACACAACCCCTTTTAGGTGGGGTTGGGATTCTAGCCATTGGGTCCCATAGATGTTGCAATACCCCTTGTGGTCACCTCGGTCGACTCATCTCTTGATCCAATTGAAGCTAACAAAGCCACCCGGTTCATTGAGCAGATCCATCACATCCATCAATAGGTTCAAGATATCCTACAGAAGTCCAATGACAAGTACAAACAATTCTACAAAAAGAACACCTTACTGGACCCCATCGGAAGCTTTTCCCACTTTGTTATGGGCTGCACACCATCACCAAAGCTATGGGTTATAATTGTTTTAAGCTCAACACTCCTCCTTTCCTTGGCCTACACCTAGTGTTCAACATGGATCTCCTTTGACCTTATTTCCCACCATTATTGGACACCTCAGAGATAGAAGAAAATCTAAAACCAGTAGATATCAACCCCAATTACATACAACATGCATCCAGTGATTAGATTGTGGAAAAATAGGTCTAGGGTACTCGCTAGCAAAGGATCCATCTTTATCGAGTCGTCAAAGTAGGGAAACTCCTCCACCAAGGCAAGTGGCTCACCCGAGGATAAATTCAATAGAAATTTTCTCATCTAATGGGGGATATCAACGCAATGGAGACCATTTCTTCATAAGAGGGGAGGATTGATCCAGATGGATGTCGGTGGCCTCCCACCTATTCCAACTGGCTCATTTTGACAGTTTTCCAATTCGACAGTTGTTTTCCTAGTTTTTCAGTCCGTGACTTCTGGGGCCACTTGAGTCCCTAAACAATGATTTTATGGTTCACCACAATCAACATGTGTCCTCTAATATACCTTTCCAATGGGCTATCACATGCCTAAAATGAATATCGTATGTAAAAGTTACGACCCCGAGAAGTTGATGTACTAACTTACTCAAACAGGGCCCACATGACTTTTGGCGCTTCATCTCCTAGGGTTAGTTTTTTGGATGTCTAGGATTTTTGACATTCTTTTTTATTATAAAAGGTCTTGAGAGCCTCCTTGTAATAATCATATTGCAAATGAGTGCACCGATCATATCTCTTATGAGAGATAAGCTGCCACCATTCTAGCAAGCTTGTTTTCCACTGCATTTAATAGTTTTAGCTTATTTCTATTGTATATCTGTTATTCTTTGTTAAGCATCATCTTTTTATAATAATATGTATTCATTTCATTATGCTCATAAAATCTGGATCACAGAATCATATGCAGAGTTAGGAAACCCTAATTCTATATTGAAATCTATGTTAGGTTTTATGAAAATATGGGAGCAACTACCAAAACTTGTCTGGTGGTAAATTTGGTTGGGTTAGAACAATTTTTTTTTCAAAGAGGAATTTGGTACTCCAATAAAAAAAACCACTAAACCTATATACTTTCTAGACTAATACATGTAGACAAGGATAAAGGGCATGGATTTTGGACCGGTATAAAGCATTTTTCATGATTTACTGTGGCTATTGGTATTGAATGGGCATTATTGATAAAGGTTTTGTTTGCATTTTGAAGTGCATCCCTTCTTTACAGAATGATGCTTCCCTTTATAATATGGGTTTGTGTTTTGGTGTTACTGAAAATTTCCTAATTCCCATATGAAATGTCTTAGTTAACTACAAGGTAATTTCAAATGCATATATCAGTAGTGTCTTTTAAATATAGAGTTCAAATGTTGGGTAATTGTGAGCAGTTCTCATAAAGGGGATTTTAAAAATAGTATAACTCGACAGGTCAAAGTAGGAGTTTTACAGTTGTTTTCTTTGTAAATATTGCTAGACACTCATCCTATTATTTTTCATAGAAAGCTCAGTGGAATGAGGTAAATAATACATAAAGCGCTACAAAATTTGTTCTTTAAATTTGTTCCATCTATTGGTTGCATATCTTTCGTATTCTTTAACAAAAACAAATTTTGGTATGCACGATACAGATTTCTTGTATCTTCACCATCAAATAGTGTATTTTACTCATCCTCCGAATATAGGATAAAGCTTAAAATTGCTAGTTTCTTTACACACTAATGGAATAGAGTCTTGTATATCTAATGCACAATAAAGTATACTGCACAAATGTATCGGACATTTAAAATTGTCAAGATGTAATCATTTTACCACCTCTATGCAAATGATAAATCGGTGACTTGACCTTTCAAGACTCAAGACACCATTGGTGGATTTTTTAGCGGTGGCTGCCTTAACCTTTGCAGGCCATGAGACACCATCACCACTTCAATCAAATATTTTCTAAGATCAAAGGGGCAATTTTTGAATTAGGGAATTAATGTTAGTTTTTGTATAAATGGAAAACGGATTGTAATCTGAGACATTAGAGAAGGATTACATTTTGAATTGAAGTCGCTAGTGTGCATTTAGAGGTATTTTCTCCGTTTATATTTTGTTCTTCATTGAGCTTGTAAACTCATTTTATTTTCTTGATCAGATTCATTTTTTGAACAATAATTACTTGGTTCTTCCATTTACGAACCTGGTCTCACATTAATTTTGAACATAACGATTCGAGGTTTTTCGCATTTCAGAGTTTACTTGTTAAAAGGTGTGTGGAGTTCTTTACTTTCAAAAACTCTGAACCCAAAGTAGTGGGCCCAAAACCGTTTCACAATTTGGGATTAGTTGTTGCACTTTTCATTTTGCATTTGGTGTTTGTAAACCCCAAAACCTCGAACTACTGGGCCCACACTTTATTTGCATTTCGCGATTCAGCAATTCACGTGGTGTTTTGTTTTTGATGTCTGGCGTTTGTAATCGTCGAATCCCGAACCTCGATTGACCTCCAGTTTTTCACATTCGGTATCAAAGAAAGTAGTCTATTCTTCTAGTGCTTAGTTCATTGCAGATTATTCCTGTTGGTGCCAAATTTTATTCTCTTATTTTTCTGCATGAAGGTGTATTTAATTCCTTTCAAATTTTATATAAATGGTTGCATCTGGTAGTAATTCTTCTCAGGTTTAGGTTCTTGTTCTAAGCGAGAAGTCATATGACTCTTGGTATATTTGAATGAGGACGATTTTATGTTCTCAGGATTTATGGACCTATGTTATTGATGGTTATGCTGAGTCAACTGATGTAGCAACACAATTGGCTCTCTCTAATGCTGACCGTGTTTTTTTGAAGGAAAACAGGAAGAAGGATAACAAGGCTCTTGGATTAATCCAGCAAGGATCAAAAGAATCCATTTTTACAAAGATTTCTAGTGTTTCATCTTCAAATATGTCTTGGGATATTCTTGAAACATGTTATCAAGGTGTGTCCAAGGTGAAGACAATCAATTTGAAGAACTTGAGAAGGGATTTCGAAAATCTGAAGATGAAGCATAATGAAAGTGTTGATACTTTCATGACTCAAGTAATTAGTGTTGTGAACCATCTTAGGCAGTATGGAGATGATATTGAGAATAAGAGAGTTATTGAGATATTGCTGAGAAGTTTACCCAAGAAGTTTGAACCCGTTGTTGTACCCATAGAGGAATTTAAGGATTTAAGTCAAATGCAAATTGATGAGTTAACTAGTTCCCTTGTTGCTCATGAATATAGGATATCTAGATATGAAGAAGGATCATTGGAGCATGCTTTCAAATCACAATTGCATGTTACTATAGGTAGAGGCAGAAGAAGGTTTCATACTCGTGGTAGAGGAGGTCGATTTGTTGGTCGAAGGGACAACAGAGCTGAATCAGAGTCTGAGCAGAAGTCCCGGTAGAATCCTCCTAATTTAAGAGGGAGCAATAACAAACCCTCACAACAAGAAAATCAGAAGTATGATAAAACTAAAGTACAATGGTATTATTGTAAGAAGTTTGGGCATTTTGCTAACAAATGTTGGAAGAAACAGGCAGATGTTGGAAATCAGTCTGCACATATTACAAATGAGTTTGAGGATCATCAAAATCCTGTGTTTTTGACCTGTAATGTCACTCAGGAAAGTGCAAATGATATTTGGTTTTTGGATAGTGGTTGAAGTAACCACATGACTGGTAATAAGGATTTATTTTCCTTTATTAACAATAATATTCAGTCTAAAGTAAAATTGGGAAATGATTGTAAGGTTACAATTAATGGTAAAGGTGTAGTTCCAATTTACACTAAGGATAATCAGAAAAGAAATATTAATGATGTTTATTTTGTGCCTAGTCTAAAATGCAATCTTATTAGTGTTGGACAACTAATGGAGAAAAAGTACAGAGTGTTCTTCAAGAACAAGGTATGTACAATCTATGATAAATCTGCCAAAAAACAGTTGATTGAAAAAGTAGAGATGACCAAGAATAGAATGTTTCCACTTGTTATGAGAAATGATATGAGTGTTTCTTTGAATGTTTATAAAGTTAGAAGTTTAGATGAATCTTGGTTATGGAATTTGAGATATGGTCATTTACATTTTGGTGGCTTAGATATATTACAAAAGAAACAGATGGTAAAGGGGTTACCTTGTATTCAACAGCCTGCAAGCTCTTGTGAGACATGCATACTTGGAAAACATCACAGAGAGAAATTTGTTTCAGGTGTTTCCTATAGAACAAAAGTTCCATTGGAAATTGTCCACACAAATTTATGTGGACCTATAAAAACACCTTCTTTAACTGGATGTGTTTATTTTATGACTTTCATTGATGATTTCAGTAGGAAGACTTGGTTGTGTTTGTTGAAATAGAAATCTGAAGCCTTTGATGTTTTTAAGAAGTTTAAGTCTATGGTTGAGAATGAGAGTGGTAAAACCATTAAAATCTTAAGGTGTGACAAAGGAGGTGAATACAAACTTAATGAATTCATTGAATTTTGTGATCTTCATGGAATTAAAAGGCAGTTTACTGCTTGATATACTCCACAACAGAATGGAGTGGATGAAAGGAAGAATCAGACCATCATGGATATGGCTCAAAGCATGTTGAAAGAGAAGGATATTTCAAATGAATATTAGGGAGATGCGGTTATTTGCTCTGTTTTTATGTTGAATAGAAGTCTGACCAAGACCGTGAGGGATCGTGTACCTCAAGAAGCTTGGGATGGTAAGCCTTGCAATGTTTCTCATTTCAAAATTTTTGGATGTGTTGCATTTGCACATGTACCTGCAGAAATGAGGACGAAGTTGGATGATAGAAGCGAAAGATGTATCTTTGTTGGATACAATGAAGAGTCTGGGGAAAATAGACTCTACAATCCCATCAACAATAAGTATGTAATCAACAAAGATGTTCAATTTAAAGAAGAGGAGCCTGGGATGGAAGTATTGATAAATCTGTTTCAGAGGGAGATGTGTTACCCTGTGAAGATGATGATGGAGCTGAGCAAGTTGAAGGAGGTGGACAGTTGGTTCCACATTCACATACACTTATAACAAGAAGGCCTACAAGGGAATCAACAGATTTCAATCCATCTCAATTTAGAACGCCAAGAACTCATGAGCGTGGTGAGCCATCTGGACATGGTGGACATCAAATAGATGCACAGGTAAGTAGTGAATCAAATCCTACTTTAAATTCATTGAAAAACATATTTAAAGGTCAGAAGACTATAATCTTAAGAGAATTATATGATCAAAATGAAGAAGTAGATCAGATTTCAAATTTTTCATTAATGGCCTATGATCCTGTAAGTTTTAATGAAGCTGCTAAAGAGGATGTTTGGATAAAAACAATGGATGAGGATATTGATTCGATTGAAAGAAATAACACTTGGGATCTTGTCAATTTACCTTAAGGTAAGAAGAGTATTGGTGTTAAGTGGATTTATAAGATTAAGTTGAATGCAAATGGTGAAGTTGAAAAGTACAAGGAAAGACTTGTAGCTCAGGGGTTTAGTCAGCAACCCGGTATTGATTACAATGAAACATTTTCTCCTGTAGCAAGAATTGTATAATATACCATATATAAAAAGTATGAAGAACAGAAAAAAATGCTAGAAATGGCAGAATAACAGTAATATAACCAACATAATCTCCACAATAACACATAAATGATATAAGAACAACAACAAAAATAACACTTTGATTCAAAAAGCAATGTTCATGGGCCTCTTCGAGGGGGCAACCTCCAGTCGAGCAGCGCTCTATTACAATAATCTCCAAGCTAGGGTTTTTATACCCTCGACCCTTATTTATACTAAATATGTCTATCAAGAGAAGCATCTAGAGGAAGATCCTTCTAGAAGCGGAAGCTTCTATTAGGTCTTCTTACCTCCACCTTATTCTATTTTATTGAAAGGCCTTATTAATATTGACCTTTATTACATCCGAATATATTTCTCTACCTATGTGCGGGTTAGGAAACCCTAACATGTCCGACCCTTAAAAACAACCTTTTCCTCAAGGCTTGAGATGTGGAAAATGTTGCAGAATGGTAGCTAGTTCCCAAGCAGCATTTGTTGGAGTTGTATCTTTCCACTGGACTAGCACTTCCTTGATGGTTCTCTGATGCAAGCGACGCTCATGCTAGTCCAAAACTGCTTATGGATAAAGCCAAATGGATCCTTCTTCAGCTAACTCAAGAAAGTTGGTTTGAATTTGGCACCTAGTTCCAATCACCTTCTTTAAGCATGAAACATGAAAAACAGGATGTAGCTTCGAATGACTGGGCAGAGCTAACTGATAGGCAACTTGTCCCACACACTTGAGAACTGTATAAGGACCATAAAATTTGGGCACTATCTTCTGACAATGCTCGGCCTTGAGGGAAGTTTTCTTGTATGGTTGCAGTCGCAGAAACGCCTGATCCCCTTCTGCAAATTGGCGTTCAAAGTGACCTTGATCTGCTTGTTGCTTCATACGATTTTGTGCCATGACCAAGTTCTCTTTGAGGTTACAGAGAATCTCCTCTCGAACTGTAAGTGTTTGGTCAACCGCCTGGACCTTCGAGGTACCCGGTAAGTATGAGAGAACTAAAGGTGGCTTATGTCCATATACCGCTTCAAAAGGTGTCATGCATGTAGTTGTATGGTAGGAAGTGTTGTACCACCATTCAACTAGGGGTAACCACTGAGCCCACTAATTTTTCTTTTCAAAGGAAAAACACCTCAGATATGTTTCCAAACATTTGTTGACAACTTTCGTTTGACCATCAATCTAGGGATGACAAGTTGTGCTAAGATGCAATTGGGTGCCCTGTAGCTTGAATAGTTCTTGCCAAAAATCTCTTGTGAAAGTTGGTTCATGATCAGAAACACTAGAGTGCGGCATGCCATGAAGCTTGAAGACCTAGTCCATGAAAATTTGAGCCATCGTGGGTGCAGTAAATGGGTGTTGAAGAGAATATAAATGAGCATACTTGGAAAGACGATCCACAACTACCATTATGACTAATTTATTTCCCGATTTGAGTAAGCCGGTAATAAAGTCCGTAGAGATATCCTTCCAAATAGTAGGTGGAATCGGAAGCAGTTGTAGTGTGCCTGGAGATTTTATTGTTTCTCCCTTGTTGCATTGACACACATCACATTCAACAACAAAATTATGGATTTCCTGTTTCATACCATCCCAGAAAAAAGAACGTTTGACCCTGTCATAGGTTTTGGTGAACCCAGAGTGCCCCGCTGTGGGTGTAGCATGAAGCTCAGAAAGTACCATGGATTTAAGCTTTGATTGTTTACTTAAATACAAATGGCCTTTGTATCAAAGCTCATCCTGAAGCCAAGAGTACCCTGGGGAAGTTGGAGCATTGGTATGCAATTGCTGGATCAGATGCAAACTTTTTGGATCTTGTAGCCATTCATGGCGAACAACTTGGAGCCAATTTGGTACAATGAAGGAAAGAGAAAAAAGGGATCCTTCTTCTTCATATTTTCAGGACAGTGCATCCGCCACCACATTGTCTTTGCCTTTCTTGTAAATGATCTCATAGTCATATCCAAAGAGCTTAGTCACCCATTTTTGTTTCTCTGGGGAGGAAATGTGTTGTTACAGAAAGTACTTAAGACTTTGATGGTCTGTCTTAATTTGGAAAGGTTGCCCCAAAAGATAACGGTGCCACAGATCAATGACATGCAAAATATCCAACATTTCATTTTCATAGATGGGTTTGCCCAGATTCTTTTCAGATAACTGCTTGTTGGTGAAGGCCAAAGGTCAACCCTCTTGCTTAAGGACAACACCGATTCCTTTCCCTGAGGCATCACATTCCAAAACAAAGGTCTTTGTGAAATCAGGAAGGGCCAGAACTGGAGTGGTGCACATGGCCATCTTCAAGGTTTGAAAAGATTGAGCAGCGGCTGGAGTCCAAGTGAAAGATTTCTTTTTGAGGAGAGCAGTGAGAGGTGCTGCAATCTTTCCATAATTCTTAACAAACTTGAGATAATACCCTGTTAAGCCCAGAAATCCACGCAAGCTTTTGAGAGTCTTTAGGTGCGTCCAGTCTTGCATAGCTTCAATCTTTTTCGGATCCACCTTGACGCCATCCTTGCCAACCAGATGACCCAAGTATTCTACTTATGAGGCACCAAAAGCACATTTAGACTATTTTAGGAAAATTTGGTGCTGAGAGAGTAGATGGCGAACTCGATCCACATGAGTAAGATGGTCTGTTCAGGTTTTGCTATAGATGATGCTATCATCAAAGAAAACTAAGACAAAATGACAGAGAAACCCTTTCTCTGGGAAAGTTACATTTGTTGTAGATTATCACAAGTCTCTCAAGGAGATGTAGATTCAACTGGGATAAATCATGCCTGCATATTTTGTCTATAAGAGTCTTATTTTGTTCTATCACTTTCTTCATTTGCATAAGAATGCAATACTGAAGTGTAGGCTGCATCACTAGGTTTACAACACCAACTCTACATCTCTAAGAGAACATTCTCTCCCTCTATCCAAAGCCCTCCACACATGTTCCTGATAGATTATGTTACTAAATCTAGAT
>JASDQU010263966.1:1406-15450 GCA_032191745.1 Picea mariana | reverse complement strand
TAGGTCTTTATGCTTTGTTTTAATTAATTATCACCCATGTTATGTTGGGGGGCGGGGGGGGCATATGAGAGGGTGTATGAGTCTCTTTGGGAGACCATGTTGTCCTTGGAGCATCTGGATACTTAAACCTTGTTCTTGATTTTCTTTGGGGGTTAGCCATTTCATTGTGAACAAAAAAAAATCTATTTTGGGGAAATTTTTTCTTGAATTCTCTCTTCTCGCTTGTTCTAGTTTTTCCCGGGGAAAAGGGGAAATGAATTTTTGAACGAAAAAAACCATCGTTGGTTGGTTGTAGGAATCATTGGTGTATTTCAACCATGAATTAATGCATGAGTGCATGGACACATTGGCATGATGAGAAACCTTATTCACAGCTATGAATCCTGGGAGTTCCAGCATTGAGACTTTGGACTAGAAGCATTGTATCCTTGGAAGGAGGTGGACAACTTGAGGGACTACATGGCAGTGAAGGGGGTTCATTCTCTTGGGCGCTGCAAGATGAGGGGGAAGAGAGCTGGTGTACTTTGGATTGTTGTGTGTTGAGAAACCTTTGAGAGCTTGAGTGTCGACTGGTTTGGGAAGCTAAGTGTCATTGTGGAACCTATCCTTGTAGATTCATAGCCCTAGCTCGAGGGTGACTTTTTGTTGAGACTTGGAACAATAATGTCTAAGGTTGGGTGGAACATCCTTGGTCTACAACTACTTGGTGATTGGTTTTGTTAAAGACAAGTTCTCTTTATCATGGTGTTTCTCTGCTTTTACATAATTATTTTCGTTGTGTATTGATTATTATCTCTGAGATATGCATTAATAATGTTCCTTCCCACTGGTAATTTTTTTGCATGGTATATTGTTCTTTCTTTTATAGTTTAACATGAATCTTGATGACTCCAAGTGTTATTTCATGCTTCTTTATTTAGTTTTCGATATCATATATTTAAAATTAGTTCAATAAGAGGTTCTCGAGGTAGCGTGGCCTGGCCTTCTAATGTTCGGGTACATCATAGATTGGTATCAGAGTGTCTTGAAGGGAGTTTTGGAAGTAGTGTGGCTCGACCTTGGAAGTTGGGTACGTTATAGACGGGCATTAGCGTGTCTTGAAGGGCGTTCTGGAAGTAGCATGGCCCAACCTTGGTGGTTGGGTATGTTATAGATAGGTATCAGAGATGTTGGTTTACAACATCGGGCCTTTGAAGGGCTTGCTACATGACAAGACAAAAAATCTTGAAGTGAAGTTAACTAAAGGTTATTGGACAACGTCATAGTGAGAATATTGAGGTGTAACAATATCCAGGTCGGCATGTAAACCACATTTAAGAGATCCTCCATGGCCCTAACAGCCCAACAAGCTCTTCCCTTCATGATTTGAGCATCTGAATTTAGACGTTTCCAAGCAAGAAAGTCGACACTCAACCACCACCGATCTCACCTTCATTTGGGATCTCCACTGTTGATCTGTGACCGTGCCCTTTTATTTATTCCATGTGCATGCAGAGGAGGTTCAGATGAATGATTTATAAACTTAATATGATTCCTTATTATTTGTGTGTGAAAAGAGAGCCATGGAACCTTTGTTATAAATAAAGGGATGTCCTCGTTTTTCCATAGACAGTATAGCAACATTGCCACCCAAACATAGGCACAAAGGCCACCACCGATCACCTTAAACTTGACAAACAAAATAATTCTAGTAGCAGACCAATAGCCAACCAAAGTTGGCGCATCTTTTTCCAAGGGTAGCGCACCAAGCAAGAATAACCAGAAACCAAGCAGAAATTCCAAACCATAACAAAGATAAAGTCCAAACCATAACCAAGAGAAAGTCCAAACCATAACCAAAATACCAATTGCAACAGCTATAGCTGCACTCCCTCTCCAAACTTGTGCACCACTAGTCCTTATGCAATTGTGAGAGTGAGAGTAACAAATGAGCTCTAGCACCCTCTATTTATATTACTTTATCTCACTTGACTGGGCCGACTTCTCTTTCTCGAGGATAATAACTCAATATTAAATATTCTCTTGAGTCGACTTGTCTCTTAGGATTATTATCCAGCATTTTAGGGTGTCTCTTGCTTCCCGGAATATTAATCTAGTCTTGTCAAAGGTTACACGTGGAGATTAATACCTCCCATAGATACCATATTATCAACACTCCCTCCTAGCTAGGGAGGTATTAAAGGTAATGGTATTGAGCACAAACAGACCATTCAACCAGTAGCATCATCATAGTTGTTGGGCACGGGTCAATTTCGAGAAAAAGTCCATTTTTGGAAAGCAAAGCTTAATTTGGAAAAAGACAACTAGCAGGAAAAGTAGCACGTGTGAGGAAAAACCACATGCAAAGGAGGAAAACATGAAAGGCGCACATGCAAGAAAACCTAACCACATTAGGGTTAGGTTTTTTGTAAGATATTGTAATAGATGATAAGTTGTAAATTAGTATAAATAAGTACGTAGGAGGTCTAGGTCGGGGGTTGGATATATTGTTATGTTCGGTTATGAGCACTACTGTAAGATCTGATATTGTTTTGTAATTTGTTAAGTTGTAGGAGAGTCAAGTAGCTAGATATTGAGGGTTAGATCACAAGTTGAGGAGCCTGGTGCGATCTAGTCAGCCTCATAGAGGACTGTGAAACCTCTTTTGTGATTATATGATCGGAATTGTAGTGCGTCCGATGCCATATTTTGTAGCAACATAATAAAAGAGCCTAAGAAGACATATATTTGTGGATGTATCCCAGGAGGGGGTCAACCATGGTAACAAATGTTTTATGTGTTGTATTTATTGCATATTTACCTTTCGTTAGTAGGTAGACTAAGAATGGATGAATGGATACATTTGTGAGATCTATTACAATGCATCCATATACTTAGTAGATGAATGAACCTTAATAATAATAAATTGAGTAAGAAATTTAAGGCATGAAAAAGATCAATTATTATCCCAGATCCCCACTCTTTCCTAGACTGCAAGCACCTGAGCATTGCAGTCACCCATATAACTATCTCAGGTGAGACTACGTAGTACATTTTGTGTGTTGTGTTGCCTTTTGTTTTCCTAGGAGGACCGATAGTTTTAGAGGGTTTTGTTGGAAACCTATTCAGATCTGGACCTAGGTCATCCCAAGAGTAGAAGGAGGAGAAGAGAGTAATAACCAACAAATGGTTATTTTGTTGGCTTGAACTGCATGGGATTGAGTGAATGGGATTTGTTGAAGAAGAATGTGGAGAATGAAGATATAAAAAGGGAATGTTCAGACCGTGGAACCCAACGAAGGTGTAGATCGAGATATGGATGAAAACAAAGCAGCTAGAATTTGCGCAGAAAGATAACAAAGATCCTAAGTTAATATCGCGCAAATATATGGACAAGTATGTGCTTAGCGACCTGCATGAGGTATTTTTCTGTGATTTCCCACATGTGTTATAGGAGTGGCTATGTTGGGTATGCGTTATATTCTTTGCATGAGCTGTAGCCTCGAAAAACGTGTGACATATTTAGGTGGTTTTTCGGCACATGGTTTATTTCCAATGGTTTTCTATTTCTGGTTAAGGAATTAGGGTTGTTGACTAATCCAGGTCATTGGGTTAGGGTTTTGGATGTCGGTGGCTCCTATATGCATATTGTATTGTAAACAATGTATCACTATGAATGAATATAGAATATGTTGGTTTTCCCGGTTTGGGTTTCCAGGGGAAAAATCTCTGTGTAATGTTTGTATTTGTCATTGTATCTTTTCTGTTCTTTTACTGAAAATATGTTTGTAGTAAATATTGTACAAGGTTAAAATCTACATTTGGTATCAAAGCTTTGTTGGCTTCAGGGGGATGCCTTTGTGGTCAAGGGTTTGGCTCGGGACTGTGATAGGCCTTGTTACAGTGGGAGATATGTGGTATTGACTTTTCAGGTGAAAAGAAATGGCAAGCAATTCGAATATGGAGATCGAGAAGTTTAATGGGAAAAGTTTTGAGCTATGGAAGCTCAAGATGGAATATCTTTTGGTGGATAGAGATCAGTGGATCGCGGTAGATCTAGGTATGGCACCTACATGAACTTCAGCAGATGACTGAAAAAAATTGGATCGGAAGGCAAAGAGCACAATCTGACTATGTCTCTCAGATTTAGTATTACTGAATGTGTCAGAGGAAGCTACAACCAAGGATTTATGGGATAAGTTGGGGAAGCTGTATCAGTCTAAGTCCCTAGTAAATAAAATATTACTAAGAAATAAGTTGTATAACCTGAGGATGAGAGATGGAGACTCAGTGGCAGAGCATTTGAACGCCTTCAATACTATGGTAAGTCAGTTATTATCTGTTGTGATTACAATTTCAAATGAAGATAAATGTATCAGTTTACTGTGTTCTTTACTAGACTCGTGGGATAGTCTGTTTATGGCCATAGGTAGTAATGCAACTACCTTGAATTTTGATGAAGTGGTCTCATCCTTGTTGTCGGAGGAGATGAGATGGAAGAATATTGAAGGACAGAGCACATACACATTATTTGCAAGAGGACGTTCTCAGGAAAGAAATAGATATAAGTTCTCAAGTGGGATATCTAAGTCTAAGGGTAGATCTAAATCTCCCAGAAAGTTTGTAAAGGTATGTTGGAGATGTGGATAATAAGGGCACCACAAGAAGCAGTGTAGATCAAAAGTTGAGAAAAAGAAGGGATTTGAAGAATCTCCTTCTACAAAAGAAAAGACCTCCAAGGAAGAGGGAGGGGATGTGTACTTGGCTTCTTCAAGCACACATGCAGATCATGAGGCATGGTTGGTTAACTCTAGTGCATCCTTTCATATGACTTCCCATAGGGAGTGGTTCTGCGAATATGAAAGGTATGATGGAGGTAATGTTTTCCTAGGTGATGATTTGACAACCAGAATCATAGGACGAAGAAAAGTCAAGTTGAGGCTCATAGATTGAAGGATTAGAACATTTCCTAGTGTTCTGCACATCCCACGTTTGGCCAGAAATTTGATTTCTGTAAGCAAAATAGACAATGCAGGGGTAAAAACAATATTTGAAAAGGAAACCTGCAGGATGGTTTGTGGAGGAATGGTGTTGCTGAAGGGAGTTCGGTTTGGAACTCTCTATAAGCTATAAGGAAGAACTATTAGTGATGGGTGTAATAGTTCCATTGTTCCTGATATTGGAGTTGAAGAAGAACAACTCCTACAATCTTTGGAGAAAAGGTTATGTTGTGGCATCAAAGACTAGAGAATATCAGAGAGAAGGGTCTTCGACTACTACATGGTAAAGGTATGGTTGAAGGTATGTCTAATTTCTCTCTGGATTTTGATTTCTATGAACATTGTCTATATGGGAAGAAGAATCTGGTAAGATTCCCCTCTTGTGCAACGAGGGAAAAAGGAATTTTACAACTAGTTCACAATGGTGTTTTCGGACCTATGTCGGTCCCATCATTGGGAAAATCTGTGTATTACGTCTCATTTATAGATGAATTCTCGAGGAATACTTGGATATATTTCCTCAGGAATAAATATGAAGTCTTTGACATTCTTAAAGAGTTTAAGGCTCTTTTTGAGAATCAAACAGAGAAAAGAATTAAGGTGATGGGGACAAATAATGGCGGAGAGTTCTGCGGAAATGAATTTGAAGAATTCTGTAAGAAGTGTGGTATGGAAAGGCATAAGACTACTCCATATACACCTCAACAAAATGGAGTTGCAAAAAGGATGAACATGACGTTGATGGAAAAAGAAAGGTGCATGCTCAGTGGTGTCGGGTTAGGGAAATAATTCTGGGCAGATGCAGTGGGTACTGCATGTTACCTGGTTAACATATTACCCTCATCAATGTTGGATGANGGCTGTGATGCATATGTTCATGTTCCAAAGGAAAATAGTAGTAAGCTAGATAAGAAGGCTAAAAAGTGCATCTTTATTGGATATAGAGATGGTCTCAAAGGTTATAAGCTTTGGAACCTAGAAACTAAGAATGTAGTGTATAGCCGAGATGTGGTATTTAGAGAAATGAAGGATGTTGTTAAACAAGAAGTCCTACCAAGTAAGGAAGAACCAGAGAAGATAGAGTTTGATTTAAAGGATGATGAATCAAACTCTACAGAAGAACAAGAATCAGAAGAAGAACATCCTCATACTCCAGTATTGAGGAGATCAGTTCGAGAAAGAAGGCTACCTGAAAGGTATACTCCATATGATTTCCATTCAAATTTTGCTTCATCTATTACTGATGATGATCCTAGAACTGTCAAGGAGGCAGTGGATTCAAAGGATGGAAATCTATGGAAAAGGGCCATGGACAAAGAAATGGCATATCTGGATAAGAATGGGGATTGGGATCTAGTGGATTTGCCGATTGGAATAAAGCCCATTGGTAGCAAATGGGTATTTAAAAATAAGCTAATGCAGAAGGAAAAGTGGAGAAATACAAAGCTCGGTTAGTAGCAAAGGGTTATTCCCAAGTTGAGGGAATTGATTTTCGTGATATTTTTTCTCTTGTTGCCAAGTTAACCTCTATAAGATTTATGTTATTTGTTGCTGCTGCATTTGATTTTGAAGTAGAACAGATGGATGTGAAGAAAACATTCCTACATGGGGATATGGAAGAAGAAATGTTGCCTACAAACCAAGGCACTACCACCCACAAAACAAGGCACTACTACCCAATGTGTCCATAAATCAAGGAATGTCTATGTCCACTATCAAAGTTCTCATTCAACCTCTATAAGAAGACATTTCATAGCAACACCCCTCTTAATGCCATGTTTCTTAAACCACTACTATGAACTTTCTTTAGCACTTATGCATGCATTTCCATCATAAAATACCATTGAAAGCATGCATCATCTAACTCTGCAACTTTCGTTTTAGAACAATGTTGATGTGCTCGTTTCACCATAGATAATACTACACCATTGTCACCCATCCATAGGCATAAATCCACCCTCGAGCACCTTAACCTTTTGAAAGAAAGAATGATTCTAGGAATCCACACCATGACCAATAGATAACCAAGAGAGTGCACCTTCTCCAAAGGGTAGCGCACAAGAGAAAGTACTAGAAAGACTGAAAAAGAGAAAAATGTACAACTGCAGTTGTTGTTTCTCCTCCTCCAAACTTGTGTATTGTTTCTGGTTTCCTGAGTGAGAGTGAGTGAAAAAATGAGCCAAAACGTCCTCTATTTATATTAATTTGTCCAATGACTTTTCTCGCTGGGCCAACCTGACTTTCTGGTAATTATATTTTTTGTTTATCTTTTTCCTATGAAGCCAACTTGTCTTCCTGGAGGATAATACCTTAATGTTATATATTCTGCTGAGTTTACATTTCTTCTAAGGTTTTCACACATTTTTTTAGGGTTTCTCTTGCTTCCAGAATATTCTATTATAGTCAAAGGTTACATATTGAGGTTAATATCTCCTGCAACTACCATAATATCAACACTCCCTGTTATGGGATTAATGGTCTTAAACACATCCATCCATCTTTACATGGCATGTGAAAGACTCACATAGTCTTGTAGACCATTCTACATGTAGCATCATCATAAGTATCACCATTACTATCAACATCATCTGGTAGCAATCATCAAAACATATCGTCATACTTTTTCTGGGTATTCTTTTGTCATAGAAAATATCACAATATCCATGAGCCTCATTTAGCTATATTGATGATCCATATCCACCACAATGTGTCTAGAACCTCGGGTCATTATTGTCCCATGAAAAGAATCATGACCTCATCATAAACACATTCACCTCATAGTTGATCCTCTCATTGGATCACTCTGCGAATGCATTTAGCTCAATGTTATCATACACATGTGTCTAGCACCTCAGGTCGTTCTTGTCCCATGACAAGAATTATGACCACATCGGAGCCACAAATAGCTCATGGTGATCCTATCATTGGATCACTCTATGAATGCACTCAACTCGATGCTATCAGACATGTGGAATTTCACCTCAAGCATATCGATTCTTCAGTCCGTCGAAGACTATGTCAGGAAACATCTAATAGGGAACATATGGATGTAGATGTTCTCTATATCCCTTGGTCTGCAACCTAGTTCCTATGGAGATAGATTCGACCTGATGCTTATGGGGGCTACTCACCTACTCGTGATTTAAATACTCATCTACTCGTGAGAGTTTCAAGGTGTGATGCAATTCACACATAAGAGATCTAGCAACAACTAGAATATTAAGTCCATTGAAGATTACATATGGGCCTATTCCCACTTGATCAAGTCCATCTGATCAATATTGTAATATCGTCACGATGTTGCAATCATCAATACTCCCCCAAGGAAACATTTTCATTCCTTCCAAGCTTGTCCCAGACATAGGATTAGTGCAAATGTCATCTATATGCTCATCTATGGATAAGTGATGGAGCCTTGGTTCTCCTTCCTACACCATTTCTCTGATGAAGTATTGCAATATCCTTTATTTCAAATTATGAAGTCAACTCCCTCTATTTGAGAGAATCCTCAGACCATGCTTATGTATGTTGCATGCCCCTTTGCATCTTGAAAAGTGTCATGAAACCTTGCTTCTTCTTAATTACTAACTCCCTCTGAAGTTTGACTCCCTCTCAGAATTATCTCTTATTACCTACCCGAAACAAGAAATAAGAACAAAAAAATATCGATGGCATCCTTCATGGTAGATGTCCTTCCTGGAGTCTATGTCAGTAACCAAGAACATTTCCTAAAGGAGATCAACTTCATCTTGTAAATAATAAGAATTTACAAGTGGTAATTGTATCAATATTCAAATGTTACTAAATATTTGACAACAATAGAAATAATAGAACTTAAAAGATTTCTATTGTCCTGAACTTAAAATATCAAACCTGGTATGCAAACCTGGAGTCTGGCTATTGTCCCGCTTGAGTTTCTTCTAAGACAAGTATTCTTTCCAACCTGTCCCCTGTACTTAAGATAATATGATTACTTGACATAATTGTGAGTTAGAGAATATAATGCAAATAGAATCTAAAATCTCAGCCTTAATCAATATAAAACTTTGACTAAAGTCATATTATATCTTTAACTTTAACCATAGGTTAGTATAATAATCATAACTTCAATAGACCAAAAATATAACTAGATGTTCATAAGATCAAAATAATGCCATAATAGCTAGAGACATATCAAAACAATCAAACATGGAGTATGATGTTCCTCCCTCTAGATATACCATTGTTGATTGGACAAAAAACCCTTCTCCTACAAAAACACCCTTAAGATAATGATACAGTGTAAACATATACAAGGACATACCTCTAACAACAACGGTAAGCAATGACACCATGTGACAACAGTGAAAGGCAATGATAACTTCAACTTGACGGATCAACAATATGAGAGCACCACTAGGTGCGCTAGGATAGAGCGCATTGATCTAGGGAAATATAAACCTCAACATCCTTCATTACATTGCTCAACAATCTTGACAAGGAAAATTTTGTAGCGATAAACTGCAGTGGCAACTACAACGGCAAGGGTAGAAACCCTAAAAATTCAAACTTGTCAAAACTGCAATCTGACAACACCAGGAGGTGCACTGGGTTAGGGCGCACTAGGATAACCAAAAATTAGTCCCAATAATTCTCAGAAACTTTCACTGCAATTGGTACTACAACTAGTGCTAGCACTACAACTGGTGTTGCAACTAGCACTGTAGTTGGTACTGCAACTGCAATTGTGCTACAACAACCTTGATAGAGAGCTACGGATCTACCTTCCAGTGGTTAGACTGATCCGAAGGTGGTGTGGGCCCATAACCTGTTAGAATAATGTTGATGTGCTCGTTTCACCATAGATAATGCTACACCATTGTCATCCATCCATAGGCATAAATCCACCCGTGAGAACCTTAACCTTTTGATAGAAAGAATGATTACGGGAAGCCACACCATAACCAACAAATAACCAAGAGAGTGAACCTTCTCCAAGGGTAGCACACAAGAGAAAGTACCAGAAAGACTTAAAAAGAGAAAATTGTACAACTGGAGATGCTCGTCCTCCTCCTCCAAACTTGCGCACTGTTTTCTAGTTTCCTGAGTGAGAGTGAGTGAACCAATGAACCAAGAAATCCTCTATTTATATTAATTTTCCGAGAGACTTTTATGGCTGGACTGACATGACTTTTTGGTAATTATATTTTCTGTTTATCTTTTTCATGTGAAGTTGACTTGTCTTCCTGGAGGATAATACCTTAATGTTATATATTATGTTGAACCGGCATGTCTTCTACGGTTTTCACACATATTTTTAGTGTTTCTTTTTCTTCCATAATATTCTATTCTAGTCAAATGTTACATATGGAGGTTAATACCTCCCGCAGCTACCATAATATCAACACTTCCATTACAACCCACCACACCTGCCAATGACCATCTCAATGAACAAGTAGGGGTGCCCACTACCAACTCAAGACAATGATTTTACATATTGCTCCACTTAAAAGTGTTTTCTCCCTTGACAACATCTCCAATAACTTCAACCTTCTTCAAGTTTCTCTTCATACTAGCAACCGTATATAGTTGATTTCTTCAACCACTCCACAATGCCACTACAAGAATCACTGCTACAACTTCTCTCAACTCAAACCATGTGTTGAACTTAAGTGTCTCTACCTGAACTCTACTACACATTGCTTCTGGATGTCATCCCAACATCTTTATACCACCAAGCTACCTTTAAATACTTCAACCTATCATGAACATTTTTCTGTGCAAGTTTTCCACACTTGCACCCATTTTTGTATTGGTTGTCGTGCCTTCCAAAAGGCATAAGGTGTACTATTGAATTTATTAGCCTTCACTAAGAGGACCACTCAATTGTCCAATATTTCACTTCTCCAAACCCACTACTACTTCAATACCTTGATCAATTCTACCATGCTTGTGTACATTAGATACCCTCATGTTCTGAACTAGTTGGGTGATCAGTCCAACTACATGCTCAAACCCATGAGAATGCACTTCTTCATGCCCAAAATAATCAATTCCTTCCACACTTCACTCTATATAACTTTGTTGAACAAAGAAAAGGTCTCTTCCCCTTCCTCAAAACTATTAAGTCACCAATTTGCAACTCAACAAAAATTCCCTAGCCACATTTACAATGGCACCTTCATGTCTACCGTCCCACTATTCGACATTAAGTCACTTCAAATGGCCTTAATGAGAAGAAGAGGGTGACCAACATGAACTATAATCACAATAAACTCCATCTAACTGGGATGTTTTAAGATCACAATGGGACATGAGTCTAAGTGTTAGAGATCTCAGTTACACATCTAACAATTATAACTTAGGGTGTATTTACATGCAGAGCATAAGTGAATAGGCGTAGTGACCTGGTTGTAGTAGGAACAGGTTGGCCAAGCCCTATGGGTGAAGCAAGACAGTGCCACATGACCTAGAATACTTGATTTTGGGAAAACCCCAAGCTTGAGAAAAAAATTGGTGGAAAACTCTAGGTGCATGACAAATGGTATCGAAGCCACATTTGAATGTGGAAAATGAAGAATTGTCTCTTCACTGACACCAATGCCACTTTTATTGGAGGAGTCGATGGAGCCGTGTTGATGAGGACGCGAACAATTCAAGTGAAGGAGTATGTAAGCACGCTGCTTGAGGTGCTATTGACAACGACATGGTGGATAACACACTAGACAAACTTGGCTAAGGATGCATTAAGAATCTATATGTTTAATATCCTTGGTGAAAAAGTCGTGAGTGATAACAATGAGATGATCAAGATGATGTACTAGTGCATAAGCTTAGAAAACCAAATATATCTAAGTGAATAAGATGGACAACCAATAAAAGTGAGGATTCTTAAAAAAAAAAAACATTTAACGATTTGACAATGCAATAGATTATGTGTTATCAACATTGATAAATGCACAACAAAGATATAAACTTGAATAACCATCAAACATTAATCTAAATAAATGAAATGAACGTTAATCTTCCCATTAAAAATATCTTGAATTATTCTTGAAAAATAACTTGGCCTCACACTAACAGCTCTAATTGATTTAATCCATATTCCATATTGTATTTTAACATATTACAATTTTATCGTCCATCAATTTTTACGCTACTATACTTTATTATCGTAGCCGATTAAAAGGCTCGATCATATTCTATGTTGTGATTTCGCTGAACCTTCATATCCCTGATAGGAATTATATAATATATAATTAATTATATTAATGCATTTTACTGGTGCTGGTTGGCACATTTACACATCATGTCTATTACCATCCGCAATAACTAATCTCCGTTCGAACACATGGGCAGTCCGTAGTTTTGAACACCTGTAGAACTAAGTTGCATTCGAGCACACGTGATTCTCTTCTCTATCCAAAGAAAAAACTTTGATGGTAAGAATTGCAGCATTCCTGTGAAAACTAGGAAATCTGTTTGGATAGAAATTTTATACATATATATATGAGAGAGATATGTGTGAGAGAGAAAAAACAAAGACAGGTATTTGAGGATTTCGTACTGATATGGGTTGATTTTAACTGTTACCACTATAATTTCTAGATCTATTCACACACAAAAATATATAAGGGTAGTAAAGGTTTGAGCTAATAACTTCATTAAAAAAATGTCTTAACAATACACTTTATTATCAATTAATCTACACCCAAAAATCCAATACAATATAATTTAGATTAAAAACAATACAATTTAGATTAAAAGTGAAAATTGAATTAAAAGTAATAAGATACATAACTACTCCTTCATTGTTGAATCATGTCCTTTCATCAGTAGAAATCTTTTTATGCCCTTCTTTTTAAACAAAAGTTCATTCCAACTGGATATGCATAAATTATTTTTATGTGTTCTAAATGTGCATGTTTAAACTTCTGCATTTATGTGTTCTAAATGTGCAGTGTAACCTTCTGCATTTATGTGGAATAGTCTTGTCGTTGTCATTAGTTAATGTATGTGACTTAAAAATTTCCATACAAAATACAAAAAAGTTTGATATTTAAAAAAAATGAATTACACAAATTTTAAATTTCCAGTTTTTTTTGATAGAATGTCCACTGAAAAGATTACAAATTTCAAAACTTCAAACCAGAAATTTTTATAACATTATAAAATTTTATTCAACATGAGAATGTGATCTTAGATCTCCCATGACAATCCACTCCATAACATGTTCACAACAGGAATAAAATAGAAAGCAACACTATGGACGATAATGAAAGGAATTGGCGTGGCGAAACTGGGCTGGATGGTCATTTCCTATAGCCCGTTTCCCCAGAGATGCTTCATCTCTGCTGAAGAACATACAACATGAGAGGGACCGCCTGTGCAATACAGGTTGACTCGAAGGATAACGGCCAGTTTGCTTGAGTTTACTGTTTTGCGGTGCAATATTATCAAAACTGGCTGAGATGACACCCTTTGGTTGTCTGTCGTAATGCCTGACATGATCCCTCCCGAATGATCTCCCGCTACTCGAAGATTCAGCTGATGGTAATAATAAATTCCTTCTGCTGCTGCTGTGGCGTATTTGGTGATTCCTGTGTCGGGCAACAGCTCTGTAAATGTAAGGTATCAGTCCTTCCATTGATATTAGTCGGGTGGATCTCTCACCAATGGCTGATGCATAAACAATGAAACAGTCTGAGGGACAAAGAGAATGATAATCTGAATTTGTGCAAGAGAAAAATTGATATCAATATGAGATGAGGAAGGATATTGCATGACTTGGTATAAAAAGAGTGCTGAATGACAGAGGAGAAGTGGAAGGCGGCACGTCTGTGTGCTGCAGAGTCTTTTTTTAATCGTGCTGAGTCAGGTTGTTATCCACGCCACCGCTTGGTCAACGTACAAAAATCTCCACATCTTGCAGTCAGCAAACAACAATCCACGCTTGATTTTCGGGTATGGCCAAGATCTGCAACGTTGACATATCAGAGAAAGCGAAGCTTCGAAGATTTGAGAGTTTACTTGATGATCAAGCATCTCGATCTTCTCATCACTTTGCTTTTGAAATTTGCAGTTTT
>JASDQU010263963.1:0-14542 GCA_032191745.1 Picea mariana | reverse complement strand
ATATATGCTCTCAAAATTCTTGGAGTGGAAGTGTGTGGGGAATGAAGGAGAGTTGGAAGGGACCTTATGACATCAAGGCCATGGTTGTAATCTCTCTTTCACATTTAATATGATACAGAAATATGATGCTTTCCTATAAAGCTTGATGTGTTTTATTGTATGATTCCTTGATCACATACATAGGTTTATATTGAGTTTATGCTATTACTATCACTTTGGTTGGTTGCGTTCTTTTGAAGGATCATCATTGTATGAGTGTTGGAACAGAGCTAGGATGGCGATAGAGAGAGGAAGCGATGTTTAAACAGTATGTCACCTATCCCTCTTTAGTTAGTAAATTCAATATTTAAAACTTAAGGAAAGCATCATGTTTTGGTGTGTTTTGTTCTAGATCTAGGTGGATCTAGGGAGATCAGTTAGTGTCCGCACTTACTAATTTATCCAATTACAATGATGCACCTTCCCCTTTTGTGATTGGCGTGCATTGTTAGATTTTTAGGAGTTTTTGGAAGAGATAATAAATCTACCTTGTTGATCTCTATATTTGGGAATATAAAAGATTATAAAATCATCCTACAAATTATGTAAAAGAAATCATAACATTTATTCTAGTGATTTAAATGGAGAAAAATCCATACAATTAAACAACAATATTTTATTTTGACAGTTCCCCATCAATGACACCAAAAGTGAAAGAACTTTCAATTATTTTCTAATTAACTTAGTAAGTAAATAAAGAGTTGTACATTTAATTATCAATATGGGGCTCGTATGGAACTTGTGAACTGTCATGAACAATCTATGCAAGAATAGTGTTGTTTTGACTATGTCATTGTAGCACTTTAATGTCACAATTAAAAGACTCATAATACTTACTTGAGTTACCAAACTATGCTAAGGCATAAGTTACTCTACAGAAATTAAATCACACTTACAGGAATTAAAATGACTCTTGCGGAAATTGAGATCACACTTGAGGAAATTGAAATCACACTTGCAGAAATGAGAATCACACTTGCGAGAATTGAGATCACACTTGCAGAGATGAGAATCACAATTGCATAAATTGAAATCACACTTGCATAAATGAAATCACACTTGCAAAAATTGAAATCACACTTGCAGAAATGAAATCACACTTGCGATAATTGAAACTTGTGCTATGATCTGTCAATGAATTTCTCGAGTATAATAAAGGTCTTGCATTGTTGCAAAAATTAAGTGTTTTTTTATTCAATATTAATCCAATAACATCAATCCAATGTCACAAATACTAAATCTAGAAAGAATTAGAAAATAAACACACTAAGTGTAGTTGCAAGCAGAGTTTCAACAATGAAACTCCAACACAAAAATAAATCCAACAACATGAATCGCAACACTCGAATTCTATTATAACCAACTAAAGAGACATGAGTTGCAGCAATGAAAAGTGTGGAATAATTTTGTTACAGGAATCTGAATTGAAAGTTAAGACTATAAAACCAAAACACTCATAAATCGTAACATTGTTCTACGGGTCTAAAATTGTAGTGAACGAAAATTTAACTTTGAAATTCAAGAACTATACTATGATTCTAGAATGACAGAAAACCATAAAATGTTTACAACATGTGATTAAATTTATGAACGTGGAATTAAAACAATTGAAAGAAACCAATGATAGAATAAATTGAATGAAAGTAAAATGTTACAAACAATACCTGACTAAGGAGGGGGGCCTACCCCCTTAGGCAAGGTACTGGTCTATGGAACTAGAATCACACAATCAATCAATACATCACCATGTAATTAGGAAGTCAGAATCAAAATTATATTGTCATAATTGAAAGATAAAATAGAAAAATGTGATTTCCAGAATAATTTTCCTCCTCCTCAGCTCTGGGGAGATGAGGTTTTTTTACAATGTGACTACTGCTCTAAAATTGTACAAACAATGGATCGATAGCCATGAGAATCCAATTGTTTATTCGGTTACAACAATTCTTTCAATTTTAGATGGAAATGGGTGTATGCTAACTCGATAGGTAACTAATTTCCTTAGTCACTCATTTGTCTCTTGTCTCCTTACTTTGTGAAGATTGTTTCCCAACTTCCAACTACAATGTTGATCGCTATGTTGGTGAGCTATATTTCGAGTCACAACACGGAAAGTGTACTCAAAGTTGCAACTAATTAATGATGGGTCACATAGCTCTACCATAGCTCTACCATTAATGATGAAGATGGTCACTGGGATTCCATAATTCATTATAAACCAACAAGGGGTGTGCAAAGGTTGCACACTTGGAAATAATGTCAAGGAAACCTTTACTAGAAAYGAGACTCRATCCAAGGGAATCTTGGATCTGATCCATTCATATGTTGGCAGAAATATGTCAGTAGCTTCAGTGAAGG
Source organism: Picea mariana (assembly GCA_032191745.1). NCBI lineage: Eukaryota > Viridiplantae > Streptophyta > Pinopsida > Pinales > Pinaceae > Picea > Picea mariana. The sequence goes on along the minus strand of JASDQU010263963.1, from coordinate 12,145 downwards.
GTGCATCCTACTATGTGACCTTCATTAATGAATTCTCCGGGAATACCTGGATTTACTTCATGAAGACCAAGGATGACATCTTCAATCACTTTCGAGATTTCAAAGATCAAGTGGAGAACATGATCAAAAGGAATATCAAAGTATTGAGGACATATAATGGGGGTGATTTCACCTTTACAGAGTTCATTGATTTCTGCAAGGAGGCAGGGATCAAGAGGGAGAAGAAAGTGGCCTACAACTTGTAGCAGAATGGGGTTGCAGAGAGGAAGAACATGTCTATCATCAATGTGGTGAAGGCCATGATGCATGACTAGATTTTTCCTATGTTTTTGTGGGAATATTCATGCAATACACTTGTGTATTTCTAGAATAGGAACCCACATTGAGTACTAGAGGGTAAAACATCAGATGATCCATTCACATAAAACAGACCTGAGATAGGACATCTCAGGATTTTTGGTTGTCCAGTCTACATCCACGTTCATGTGAAGAAGAGAAAAAAGTTGCAGCCCTCAAGGGAGAGGGCCATTTTGGTGGGGTATAGTGAGGATTCGAAGGCCTACATAGTGTTCTTTCCAGATCACCACAAGATAGTGGTGAACCAAGATGTCAATTTTGAGGAGAAATTAGCATATCGGAAATCTCAGGACCTACCAGCAGTTGCAGAGGAGCCACAGGAGGTGGGCCCAAGGGATGAGCCAAGAGAATAGACTTCCAATGCAGGGAGCCAGACTCTAGTGGAGGTGGAGGAGTAGTTAGCCCCTTCGAATTCAGTCAGGAGGCCTAGGTGGTTTGAGCAGACCTTGTGGGATGCTCAGGAGCATGTTGAAACTCTCAGGTCCACATTTAAGGAGAGCAGACCTCCACAGAAATTTCTACAGTATATGGATTTGATGACCAACATCATAGACTTAGAGCCCTCCATCTTTGAGGAAGCATCCAACCAGCAAGTGTGTAGAGGTTCCATGGTGGAGGAGAAAAACTCCATCATGAGGAATGATGTCTGGTAAATTGTGTTGAGACAAGAGGGGAAGTCAGTTGTGACTTCTAGGTGGATTTTCAAGGTAAAGCATGCAATAGATGGCAGTGTGGAGAAGTGCAAGGCCAAATTTGTGGCTTGTGGGTTTTCTCAGAGAGAGGGAGTAGATTATGAGGATAATTTTGTTTTTGTATCCAGATACTCCTCTATTCAAGAAATTATCTCCATAGCTTCTGAGACAATTTGGAGCATTCATTAGATGGATGTGAAGACCGCCTTCCTCAACGAAATTATTTAGGAAGAGGTCTTCATTGAGAAACCAAGGGGGTTTGAAGTCCATGACAGAGAGACATGTGTATGTAGGCCTAAGAAATCCTTGTTTGGACTCAAATAGGCACCCAAGGCTTGTTACTCTAGGATAGACAGTTATCTGTGGGACATGGGATTCACCAAGAGTGAGGTAGATCCCAACCTATACTTCTTTTTGGTTGGAACTGAGATCCTCATATTGGTGTTGTATGTGGATGATCTCATTGTAATAGGTGCGGAGAGTATAATTGTAGGCTGTAGGTGTTACACATCAAAATTACTCACTTTGATAGTGTCGCAAGTGTCGTCATTACAAAGGTTGCAAGTGTCGCATTTTGCTCACCAGGTTGCAAGTGTCATATGTTGCTCACAAGTGTCGTAAAAACATCAAGCAAAGCATACTGCCATGATGCCTATGTCGTGCCTATAAAGACATGAGAAAGACACTTGAAACACCTCAAACATCTGATTTGGAAGAGGAGAAATGAGTTAACAAGCTTGCAAATCTTTTGCCACCTGAAAGCACCCAAAAAACTGAGTTTTGGAGAGGAGCGCTCCCCTATACACTATCTCGGAGCGCCGGCGCTCCTCATACACTGTCAGGGAGCGTTATAACGCTTCCAGGCCCTTTTGAAGGAGCGTTATAGATTTTNCTTGTCCGCAGGCAGATTTTCCTACAACAGTAGGTCATATCTAGTGTCATAATTTGAGATGAAGGATATTGGTTCTATGCATTATTTGATGAGACTTGAGGTTTGGAAATGATCAGGCAAGATCTTCCTTGGACAGGGGAAGTACACTTTAGATATCCTAGAGAGATTTAGGATGGAGGATAGAATATTGATGGCCACTCCAATGATGACCAAGCTAAAGAAGATTGATTATTTAGCTTGAGAGTTGGCATACTCCAGATAGTACAAGAAATCAATTGGCCCATTGATGTATCTGGTTAACACTTGACCAAACATATTCTTTGTCGTTAATACATTGAGTCAATTCATGGTGGATCCAAGGGAGGTTCACTGGGTGGTAGCAAAGAACGTGCTCAGATACTTGCAAGGCATAGTAGGATATGGATTGCAGTACCTTGGTGGGTATGGTGTAAGGTTGCAAGGGTTCTCTAATTCATATTGGAAAGGTAGTGATACAAATCGGAAGAGAACTTTTGGGTGTTTATTTAGTTTGGGGTCAACAGTCATTTATCGGTTCAGTAGGAATCATACTTCAATAGCACCGATTTTAGTAGAGGCAGGGTACAAGGAAACTAGTCTAGCTAGTTTTGAAGCCATCTGGCTTCGCAAGCTACTCACAAAATTGTTTGATAAGGAGATTGAGTTGACTATGATCCATTGTGATAACTAGAGTTTCATAAAACTCTCAAAGAATCCAATGTTTCACGACAAGTCAAAGAACATTGAAATCAATTACCACTTCATCAGAGACAAGGTGCAGAAGGGAGAAGTTTAGCTCCAATATATTCCTACAAAGGAGTAGTTGGAAGACATTTTCACCAAGCCATTGGTCAAAGGAAAGTTCATCTTATTTAGAGACAATATTGGAGTGGTGGAGAATACCTTCCTTGCTAAGAGGGAGTGTTAGTGTTTATATCTCATATAGGTATTTCTGTAATGGTGTCTACTTGCGGAATCATCATTAAATGTATCATATACTTTTCCTAGAATTAACTTTATTAATTTATTAATAAAGTGAATGTATTTTATTAAAGTGACTTTTAATTAATAAAGTGACTAAGTTAAGTCACTTAATGATTTAGTTAAAAGAGATCCATTGATCTCATGATCTAATCTTAATCGCTGAGATTAGGTAAATTGCTTAAGACAAAAGACAAAGAAGGCAAAGGAAAATACAGAATGAGAATTCATTTTCACAAGTCATGTGAGGTGAAGGAGAAAAATCGGAATTGATTTTATAGCTTGGCGAGAAATAAAAACATGTTGCATGCATCCCAAGGTAGCACATATTTTGAGGTAGCACGTCCTTTGAGGTAGCATGTAAATCGAGGCAATGCATCCTTTTATGGATTTCAAGGTAGCACGTATTTTGAGGAAGCATAGAAATCAAGGAAACATGGATTTTGATGATGCCCCCCTACCCTCCTATGGATTTTGCGATCTCTTGGTCAAGGATATTCAAATTCCTAATATGAATCAGCTCTTCGGTCCTTCAATAGACCCTGAAAAAAAGACACATAGGTCCCCTTTGATGTTACCTGTAGGTTCAAATTACTCACGACCCTGCTCTCTGGTGCTTTTGGAAACACCAATTTGCTAGTACTATCTCTTGTGCTAGACTCCTTCTCCAATATGACCATGGTTTGTGACCATGGTCCAGCTCTCTTCGTAACTTTGTCTTTGGCAGTATTGTGACCTTCTGCCCTTGTTTCCTTCCAAAACACTTTATGTCAAAATATGTGGATCTTTATTGCTTGTCCTCCTGGATCCGATGATCCAATTAAACTTTGTCCTTCACGACTTCGCAAAGATTTCACTTGCTCCACGCAACTCCTCCAAAACTCTATCTCTCGAACTCTCTAATTCGCTTCCACGTGTCCTCCCCGCAGCCAACAGCTAGGATCACTTCACGACTTTGGCGACCCCAATTCTTATAACACAATTACGTCTTCGAACCACAAAGTGTTGAAAGACTTCTACGACTATCCTCTATGTAAATCTCCCAGATATGATAGTCTAGAATGATCCTACTCTCTCCTGGACAGATCTGGCTCGTTAATTTTGGGAAACCTTAAAGGTTTCCTCCCTATTGACAATTTCTTGTTCGCTCTCCCTCCTGAGCTTGTTATTTCACAAACTCTTGCTCCTTAGAGCGCTTTTTTTTACACTTAGTCGAACCTCACCATTTGCACTCCTTGCAACATGTCTTTTTCCACAACTTAGCTTCTTGTGGGCAACTTTGCACACCTTGCGACAATTCTTCACACCCTTCTGCAAACAACTTAGGTTACTCCTCCCGAGCTTCTGAGTCAAAGACTCTGTCATGCACTCCTTGCGAAAAATATGCACTCTCTCCATGTAAAGATCCAAGTTATCTCTCTTGGACTTGTTTCTCCTCAACACTCTGAACTTCTCAAAATGACTCCTTCTATACTTAACCAAATATCGACCCTGCGCACGTTTTGTGACAAGCTTCCTTCAACTTGACTCTTGAAGGATGATTGTGCACTCCTTGCAATAGTCCTTCCATGGATTAAGTATTCCTCCTGAACAATGAATCTGGGTGTGTTTCCTCCTACGCACACCTTGCGGACACTATGCACTCTTTACATACATAAGTTTCATGTTATCCCTTATAAGCTTCTGAGTCGAAATAGACTTTGTCACACATACCTTGCGGACACTATGCACTCTTTGCACTTGCTCATAGAAGAGAAATAATTGAAACCTATCTAATATATCATATATTCATACATTCAACCATGTAAATGCATCCATAACATAAGAACAAGTAAATAATAGAGAATTTCAAATAAACAAAAAACCTACCATTCATTCATTTAGATAGACACAGTAACACCACACATTTTGAACAATGCTTCTCTGTTATATTCATTCAAATGTTATATGTACATGGATTCATACATGGTCTTCAACAAATCTACAACTCTCAGCTACAGTGATCTTCAACAATAACCATCAGAAGCTATGTGAATAACTTCGGCAGCCTCTTCTATGCAAAAATACATTTATTTATCCAACAAGAGCTCATAGATATTTCCCTCCAAGCTACCTTATATCCTATCGAAATAAAAGCATTCAAATACTAAGGATTTATTACAATAAATATTTGAGATAGACAAATAAGAGAAAACACATTGAATCTGTACTACAAGCTATTGCATTAAACAAAATACATTCCCTCAATGATCTCATGCAATCGTCCAGCTCTAAAACATTAAAAATGTTCATAAATTAAAATCTTTTCAGATGTTTGCATGATATTCCCTTCTTAAATTCAAAATTATCACTTCAAAATACATGCTAGTGCGTTGAGCTTTCTTCCACTCGTGCTTTGCTAGTGATGCTCTTGTATCATACTCCTATGGGAAAAACTTCATGGACACTTGTCCATGATCTCCTGCGTTGTCTTTCCATGCTTCTAAATGTCTTCTTTGTTTACCCAATTGACATATTCTGTCGGGTTGCCTTTCCACTTTACCAAATACTCAAAATATGTCTTCCTCCTGGTCTTCTTACCAATTCTTTGATCTATGATCTTCTCCATCTGCAGATTTTCTACTATAGGCATCTGATTCTCCCACTGAATCTTTGTTTGATCTTCTGACCCTTTGTCATCTTCCCTATAAGGATACAGGTCTGAAATGTTGAATATGGGCGATATACCCACATCTTCTGGCAGCTCTATTTCATAAGCATTTTCACCAAATTTCCTTAGAATCTTGCATGGTCCTATCTTCTTCAACTTCAGTTTGTTAAATGTTCCCCTTGGGAACCTTTCCTTTCTGAGATGTGCTAGAACTTGATCTCCAAATTCAAATTGAAGTTCTCTCCTATGTTGATCAACTCTGCGTTTGTATTCTTTACTACTATTCTGCAACTTCTCTTTGATCTGATAATGAAGCTTTTCCATTTCTGCAGCGAAGTCTTCTGCTCCAACGCTTCTGAATTCATTATGCTCCATATCTCTCAACTCGGATACGCCTCTTGGATTCATTCCATACACTATCTGGAATGGAATCCATCCTGTACTTATGTTTGCTGAGTCATTATATGCAAACTCTGCTTGTGTTAGAATCTGATCCCATTGGCTATGATTTTTAGTAACCAAACTCCTTAGCAAATCTCCTAAACTTTGATTTACCACCTCAGTTTGTCCATCTGTTTGAGGCTGATATGCAGAACTAAAGGATAGTTTTTTTCCTAGTTTCTTCCACAACGTTCTCTAGAAATGACCAACAAATTTGGTATCTTTGTCTGAGATAATACTCCTAGGCAACCCATAAAGTCTCACAACTTCCTTGAAAAACAAATTAGCAATGTGTCTGGCATCACTAGTTTTCTGGAATGAGATAAAGTGTGCCATTTTTGAAAATATATCAACTACCAAAAATATGGAATTGCTTACCCTCTATTTTATTGGCAAACCCAATGCGAACTCCATGCTTATTGCATCCCAAGGCCTCTCTGGAATAGGCAATGGTTGATACAACCTAGTGTTTTGTTTCTTCCCTTTAGCATACTGGAAAATCTTACATATGTTCACAAATCTCTTAAATTCTTCCCTCATACTGATCCAGATGGATTTCGGTGGCCTCCCACCTATTCCAACTGGTTCATTTTGGCAGTTTTCGAGTTTGGCAGTTTGTTTTCCTAGTTTTTGGGTCCTTGACTCGTAGGGCCATTTTGAGGCCCTAAACAACGTTTTTAGGGCTCGCCACAGTCTGAACTGCCCTTTGATAGCTTGCAGCAAAATGTGTAGTCCTTCGATAGACCTTTCCAACAAAATATCGTGCGCCTAAAATGAAGATCGTATGCAAAATTTACAACCATGCGAAGTCGATGTACTAACTTACCCAAACAAAGCCCACATGAATTTTGGCGCTTCATCTCCTAGGGTTACGTTTTTGGATGTCTAAGGTTTTTGACATTCCTGTTTATTGTAAAAATGCCTTTAGAGCCTCATTGTAATCATCTTCTTGTGAATGAGCACATATGTCACATCTCTTCTTAGAGATAAACCGCCACCATTCCAGCAAGCTTCTTTTCCACTGGATTTTATAATTTCAGCTTATTTCCTTATTGAATAGAAAACCAATTTTACTGTATCTCTATTGTTCTTTGTTAAAAATCTTTTAATAATTTGTATTAGTTTTGTTATCCTCATAAAATTTATATTAGTGGTATCAGAGCAGTCTGCTCCTTGTCATCTTAATGCATGTCCCCAACGAGGTCAGGGTACAAAGAATTGGGTCTCGAGCTTGTTTCTCTTGAGGACAAAAGCTCTCGCATGCCCAAACGACCTCCCATGGAAGGAGAAAATAAATATGAAGGGACATGAGATCCTTTCAAAATGTTTCTTGAGGAATCCATCACACAACAAAGGAACGAGATGATGGATAGTTTCGCACAAATCCTTCGGTAGCTACCAACACGGAACGTATCTTCCTCGAGTGGAGGCACCGCCCCCTTCAAGGTACATATCAACTTAGATATAACTCTATTTTAAGTCCAGATATACGCAGATGTTGTAGACAAGTGGTTGAATATACTATAAGGGTATTTTTCTGTCCATAACTTTTCAAATAGAGAAAAAACTACTTTTGCACTCCTCAAAGTCGTTCCCCATGTCAAATATTGGTGGGAAACATTTTGTGAGAAAAAGGAAACAGAGGAACCCTCATTATTTATAGTCATGGCCACCTGGGAATCCTTTAGGGATGCTATTAAGGAACAATAATACCCTGTCGAAAGTTATGATGACTTGTATACCAAATGGACCACACTGTGGCAAGAAAGAGACTAAGCAGTGCCAGATTGCACAAATATCTTCCATACCCTATGCACCAAGCTAGGTATAAAATATTTAGAGCGACATATGGTGCTCAAGTATCATAGTTCTTTGCATAGATACATCCATACCGAAATGTAATTTCTTGACATCTTGTCCTTGGGCGCGGCCTATTGATATGCCATCAAAATTGAGCAGAAGCTCAAACAAAAGATGCGACAATTTGGGCATGGGAACCCCTCGCAGCAAAAACCAAGAAAGGGCGGCCCCAACCTACAGAAAAAAGGATAGAGAAAATATTGACAATATCAGGACAACTAGTCCAAGCCGCAAGCAAAGAAGGACATCGGAAAGAAAAAGAAGGATATCGGGAAGTGGTGCGACTTCCATAAGATACCTTAGCATAACACTGTTGATTTTCTCTCAAAGTAGTTGCTGGTGGCCAAAGTGAAAGCCTCTGAATCAGATGTGGGTTCTGACTCTGAGCCAGAACCAGAAAGCGGAAGATGGATCATTGACGCAGAACCAAGTGCCACCATTTCTACCACCAAGCTCCAGCCCGGTGAACTAGATGAGCCAGAAGAACGTGAGTGCCTTTTCCATTCACAGATGTGGGTAAAAGGAAACCTCATCTCAGCATAGGTCATCAAGCAGCTGGCAGCATAGGTCATCAAGCAGTTGGCCCTACCGAGAATGCCACACCCGCAACCCTACACCATTGGATGACTTCGCCAAGGAAGCGATCTCTGCATTAACCAACAGTGTCAACTATCGTACGACATCAAGCCCCAAAGACAAGGTATTGTGTGATGTTTCTCCTATAAAATTTTGTAATTTTATTTTGGGCCAACCTTATTTATGGAAACGTCATGTTGTATATGATTCTAGGCCTCGTAGTGTTATTATTACTTTGAACAGGAAATTGTACAGGATACCCAAGGCAGTCCCTCCTAGTTATATTTCCTCGATCTCTACCAAGCAATGTAGGAAGGTCATCTCTCAGACCAGGAAATTTGTCTTCTTCGTTATTCACTCTCAAAATAAGCGAAAGATCGCAGCCACATCGAGGGCCTCCGTGACCGGTATGACCGGTATCTCCACGCAACAGAAGCAAGTGGATAAGGTCATGGAAGAATACTCATATATCTTCTCCTCTCCTACCAGGGTACCTCTGCACTGCCAAGTCAAGCATCCCATCGATCTAACCCCAGGTGCACTGCTACCCAATGGGTCGTTCTACCACCACTCTCTGTTAGAAAACGAGGAGATCAAGAGGAAGATCCAAGAACTACTCCACAAGGGGCACATCCATCCCATATCATCACCTTGTGGGAGCATAATCGTACTGGTGTAGAAGAAATATGGGACCTAGCGACTCTTCATTGATTACCGGACCCTAAATAAAATCACAGTCTGAAACTGGTACCCGATTCCCCGAATCGATGACCTCCTTGATCAGCTCACGGGGGAAAAATACTTCAATAATATTGATCTGAATTATAGCTACTACTAGGTCCCAATAGAATAGATAGATGTATGGAAGACCACCTTCAAGTCAAACGAAGGTATTTTTGAATGGTTGGTCATACCCTTTGGTTTGACAAATGCTCCAACAACTTTTATGAGGATGATGGATGATATCCTGCAAACTTTGACCAGTACTTTTGTAGTGGTGTATCTGAATGACATCCTCATCTACAACAAGACTTGAATGGAACACTTGCAACATATTCAGCAAGTTCTACACACCCTGCGACAACACAAACTATATGCAAACTTGGAAAAATTCTCCTTCGGCATGGACAAGGTCCATTACTTAGGATACATCATTGATCAGCATGGTGCGCATGTGGATCAATCAAAGATCTAGTTCATCCATGATTGGCCATCCCCAATTACACTCACTGATATTCGGAGCTTCGTAGCTTCTTGGGCCTCACCAATTTCTATCGCAGGTTTGTGTTGGGATTCTCTCATATCACACGGGCCCTTAACCAAGTAACCAGGGGTGGTGGTAAGGAAAAAATTTTGTGGGGCCTGTCCCAACAACAATCCTTCGATGACTTGAATCAGCATTTGTGCTAATCCCCTGTACTTTCATTACTGGACCTACAACATCCCTTTGAGGTTGAGACAGATGCTTCAGACTATGTTGTGGGTGGCATTCTCACTCAACATAGTCACCCTGTGGCATATCATAGTGAGACACAATATAATGTTTTTTGTAAGTACCCTACTTATGACAACGAAATGTACTCCATTGTGCAAGCATGTTTCTAGTGGATACATTACATTCTGGAGAAGGAGACAGTCATCCACACTGATCACAAGCCACTACAGTTCACGCATACCCAAAGAAAAATTGCAGAATGACCGCCATCAGAAGTGGTCCACATACTTACAACAGTTCCACCTCAACATCAAGTATAAAATAGGAAGTACCAACCGATTTGTTGATTTCCTCAGCCGACATCCAGTCGCGGCACTCACCACTGTGCTAGACTCTTGAATCCATGAGACCTTTGGATGGCCCCACCTCTATGAGACAGACCATGACTTCTCCACCACATACCAAATGTTGGGACAAAACTTAGTGGTCGCTAATTTCCATCTTCAGGATGGGTTATTTTGTCGTCTGGGCCATCTCTGTGTTCTTTCAAGCAAGCGCGCGAAGCTAATTTGGGAATCTCACTATAGTCAGGTGGCATGACACATTGGCATTGAAAAGACACTGGTAGTGTTGCAGAAACATTTCTACTGGCCAAAAATTCGACAATATGTCGGCAAGTATATCAGGTCTTGCACCACCTGCGCTATTGCCAAAACAACCACTAAGAAACAGGGCTTGTACACCCCTTTTTCAACTCCTGACAAGCCGTGGGAATCCATCTCAATGGACAACATGTCGGGTCTCCCGTCCACCGAGAGGGTCAATGAATGTGTTTTTGTGGTTGTTGATCGATTTTCCAAGATGGCGATTATGGCCACCTGCAAGAATAACATCACTGCAGAGGCCACTACCAAGCTCTTCTTTGAACTCGTCTAGGTACACTTTGGGATCCTAGAAAACCATTATCTCAGATCGGGACAGTCAATTCCTTATCACATTCTGGTCGAGCCTCTAGTCATTGTTGGATACCAAGATCACCAAATCCACTTCCTTCCACCCCCAGACAGATGGTCAAACTGACATCGTCAATCGGATGATCGTACATATCATGCAAAGGTACAATTCCAAGCACCCCTACACATGGGATGAGAGTCTTCCATATGTCCAGCATAGCTACAACTGATCCCTGCATAGCTCAATTGGCCACATCCCCTTTTAGGTGGGGTTGGGATTCCAACCATTTGGCCCCATGGATGTTGCACTACCCCGAGGGACCACCTCGACTGACTGATCCCCTTCTCCACTAGAAGCTAACAAAGCCACATTTTTCATCAAGCGGATCCATCACATCCGCTAATAGGTTCAGGATATTTTAGAGAATTCCAATGCCAAGTACAAACAGTTCCATGATCAACATTGGGTGCCACATAAGTTTAAGGTGGGTGAAAAAGTTTAGTTTCACTTGCATAAAGAATGCCTTAAAGGGCCCCATCGGAATATTCTCCCACTCCAGTATGGTCCATACACCATCACCAAGGATATGGGTGACAATGCTTTTGCACTCAACATTCCCCCTTTCCTTGGCCTGCACCCAGTCTTCAACGTGGTTGTCCTTTGACCACATTTCCCACCATTATTGGACACCTCAGAGATAGCATAGCAGTTCAAACCAACAGATCTTATCCTTGACTGCATGCAACAGGAATCCAGTGATCATATTGTGGACACACAGATCAAGGGCACCCGACAACAAAGGATCCAGCTTTATTGAGTTGTCAAAGCAGGGCAACTCCTGCACCAAAGCAAGTGGCTCACCCGAGGAAAAATTCAGCAGAAACTTCCTCATCTAATGGGGGAACTAAACGCAATGGAGAACATTGCTTCCTAAGGGAGGAGGATTAATCCAGATGGAATTTGGTGGCCTCCCACCTATTCCAACTAGTTCATTTTGGGAGTTTTTGAGTTTGTTAGTTTGTTTTCCTAGTTTTCGGGTCCCTGACTTGTGGTGTTGTTTTGAGGCCCTAAACAACATTTTTAGGTCTCTCCATAGTTCGAAATTTCCTCTTACGGTTTCAGAAAAATGTGTAGTCCTCGGATAGGACTTTCCAACTGGCTATCGTGCACCTAAAACGAATATTGTATGCAAAAGTTAAGGCCCCGAGAAGTCGATGTACTAACTTACCCAAACGGGGCCCACATGACTTTTGGTGCTTCATCTCCTAGGGTTAGGTTTTTGGATGTCT